>JAVSBS010007310.1:88064-110660 GCA_033124195.1 Coracias cyanogaster
CTTTGCCAAATGCAAAGTTTCTTTCCTGGTACTGAAAACATGTACTTCTTTCAGAATTTTCATCATATATCCCATATATTCTCTATACGTTTTAGTTAGGTAGAATTCTACTGCTCTTAGATTTTCATATTAGAAGTCTAGAATGCCTTAAAATCTCAGTAAGCTTTCAACAATTTAATTATTTTTCCTTTTTCACCAGAGTGATGAAAATGAACAGGAACACCAGTCTGATTCAGAAGAAGGAACAAATAAGAAAGAAACTCAGGTAATTTTTAAAAGATACATTTATTTACTCAGTTTATTAACTTTCTAACAGATACATTTTGTCCATAAAATATCTGTTGTAGTTGGATTCAATTAAAGGAGTAGATATGGTAGAGTTCTTGTGAGTGCTTTCTGATTCATAGTTTATGGCTATGGTTCAGTGCCATTGCCCTTGCAGGTTTTAATAGCAAGTTTTAATGTATTAACAGTGGCTAAAACTGATGTTGTAGAACTGATTATGTAGAATTAGGATCCAGAAAATGGAGGTGAAATTTGTGACACACAACATCAGGGACATGTTACAGCAAGTTAATGGAGGGAGCTTTCAGTTTCTCTATCTTGCAACAATCTTTGTCCCATCTGCTTTGTTATTTTCAGATAAATGATATCCAGTGACTTATGCACGCTAATTAGAACCTTTTAAAATTAAACCCAGTGCGTCAATAATGTAATTAAGAAATAATATGAGAAGTTAATATAATGAAGCATAGAAAGTTGAAGAGCATAATGTACCCGATTTCTCCATTGAAGAAAATGGATTTCTGAACATCCTTATTCAGTAGTATTACTCTTGTTAAATAGTCAGTGGGAAACAGTATAATAGGCTCGATTTGATGGAGAAAGTCCTTCTCCCTGAATGGTGTGTGACTGTGGGATGAAGAGGGGTTAAAGTGGAAGTAGTAACTTAAGCTGTACAGCAGCAGAATGTGTTTCTTTTTCCCTAAACCTGGAGTAATACACTGCAGAATCAGGTTCGTTACTGAGGAATAAGTGATATTTCTCTCCATTTTGTAAAAGCTTCCATTACTCGTTCTTTAAAAGCTTTAGTTAATAGGTTAATTCTACGCCATTTTAGTTTGTATTTTTTATTTCCTTGTCACATTAAGAAAATTGCATAGTCCTGTTTCCTTTCGTCCCGCTAATGCATATTGTTATCCTTAGATCTGTAATTACTTCATATTCTGTTCTGTAGAAATTCATTTTGATAGAATATGTGTGTGGTGCTTCTGATAGAATTAGACTTATAAAAAAATACAGTGAAACAGTGGTAAATCAGGCCTAAAATTATGAATATGATCTGTGATTAAAAGGGTGGGTGTGTTGGGCTGGGATGGTAGAGAAGTGTAGCTGCTTAATCATGGCTTGACCTAGAAGTTAAAACATTCTCCTAGCCGGTGTACTTCCTACAAAACACTTGGATAGTTTGGTTTCATTATAAATCAATATAATATCAGATTTGAGGTCATGGAGAGCTCTGAAATAAATTGAATGTGTGAAGCAAGTTCACTGTCACCTAGCTTACATAAACTGATACTGCTTTGCTGATATAAGCTCATTTGTCACATCAGCTGCAGAAGATACGAAAACAGTGAAAATGAATTGAATATCAAAATAAGTATTTCATGGTTTTTTAAGTTTTCTTTTCAAATTTTGTCAAACCTAGTACAGAATTTCCAGCATAGTGTCACAATTGCAGCAAATGTCCTAGTCTTGTAATTATTATAATCCTGTTAACTATAAGATATCTCAAAATTTGTATATAGTAATTTGTTTACATATTAAGGTGCTTTTTCCCCCTTGCATACAAACGGTTTATCAGAGATTTAAAACATTATGTAGATTTCAAGTAACTTCCTCTCTTTGATAAACTACTATTTAGCATTTATCAGTGATAAACTGAGAACTAAATATATTGCTTTTGACAGTGCAGTATTTTGCCACCTTAGATAAATAACAGTGGACTAGATCTTAAACATTCTAATAGGCAATTTGTTCCTAAATCCATGGCAAAAAAGTGTAATTTTTTTTTAAATGCCCACAGAAATTGCACCTTCCTTTATGTAGTCGCTAAATCTATTTTCAGTTTGACACAAATCTTGCATGCTTTATTGTAGAAAGTCATCATTATTTGCTTACAAATCCTTTTCAGTTCTAGGAAGAGAAAAGGAAGGAGATACAAATAAACAGGAATTATAATGAAGGACATTCAGAAAATAGTTATGCTTTTTCTAGTGTGCTGATTATTTGAGCACTGTTATTCAGAAGACAGAAACTTTGGAAATCTTTAAATTCTCCATTACTCTCTTATGTGGTGCTTATGTTAGTCTTTTTTGTTTGGTGAAGCCACAAGCCAGAGGTAGAAGATGGTAACTATAGAATTCCAAAGGCTTTGGCAGTAACTCAAGAATTTAAACTAAAGAGAGGAGGTCAAGAACAAGCCTTGCACATGAGTGCATGCTACAAAGAAAATCCAAGGACAGTAGACAAAATAATTTCCAGCCTGCAATCTTTTAAGGAACCAGAAAAATTATTATCTTACTCATCTCAGAGGTCAAAAGAACTGCCTTGTAAGATTTCAATTTGTGCTTTCTTTTTCTTCAAAACTGTCTTTTAACTTCTTAGCTGATGATTTGTCCATAAAGGAGAGATATTAAAGAGAAGTCAGACTTTGCTAAGCATTTTGGCAGTCGGACGTTGTTCTAATGAAGTTTTGTTTTCTGAAGAGCCAAGAATTCAGTTCACACAAAGAAAGCCACATTACTTAAAGGAAATTGGTATTCCTGCTAGAAGAATAGTCTTAGATCTAACTTGCAGGATAGCTGTTTAGAAAGGAGGAAGTCAGAAGATCATAGAATCATAGCATGTTAGGGGTTGGAAGGGACCTCTGGAGATCATCGAGTGCAACCCCCCTGCCAAGCAGAACCATAGAATCTAGGGCAGGATCACTTTGGCAACTGAAGGATTCTAAGTAAAAAAAGTGTTTCCATGAAGCCTGTTTTTCAGTATGATGTATTAAAAAAAAAAGAAAGAAAGAATTTGAATAGGCCTTTTAAATATGATTAGGTTATAATTAAATGGACTGAAATTTTACATTAGCCATAGATCAGATAGGTGTCGTCTGAAAGGTGAAAGCTAGCAATATTAGGATAAGTGTCAATACGTCTTTTAATTCTGTGGGAATAAACATGAGAAACTGGCATTAACAGTCCTGATTAAATGCTGTACTCAAATTTTGTTTCTCAGTTTCACTGCCATGGCAGTTTTACAGAAACAGTCATTTATAACAATACAGAAAATTCCACCTGACTTTGCTATTTTATTTCCATTACCAGTAGTTACCATAACCTCACTAAAATGTAATATGCCTGGCTAGAAGCTTAGTGCATATCTTCAAACACGGTTTCTTTTGGGGCACCCTTATGTGTAGACTGATGGCACAGGGTTAGAAGTAAGTGTTGTTTCAGATTGTGTGGATAAGGATACGTATGTTTTAATTTTTACCACTTGTGTGCTGCCAGTGTAACTATGGCTGCTCAGTTCCCTGACTATGAAGAACATCCATCTCACGTGATTTGGATGCATAGGATAGTTGTGTTGGCATCATTTCTTCTCAAACTTTATGCAAAGTTTGTAGACTTAGACCTTGTCACAATTTTTTTTTGGTCAGATGGCAAAATTGTGGCTGAGCTGAACTAACAAATTGAAGGGGAAAATAAAGAAAAAATAGCTAAGACTGCTAAAAATAAATCCAAATGTATTTTGTGAAAAGTGAGGGGAACACGAACGGGCATATGCTTGAGAAGTGTGCTGCCTTTTCAGTGAGGTGTGGAGGCTGGATCGTGCTAGAGCAGCAGGAGCTGGGCTTCATGGCTTTCAGGGAACAGAAACCCCTGATGTACAGTTTTCTGGAGATTATGGAGTCCATGTCCAGCTTTTCAGGTTCCCAGCATCAGCCAGAAGAATGGAAATGGGCTGCGTCTGTGCTTTCCTGTCTCTCGTAATGAGTGCTTTCTTACTTCACCAGTTCATTTGTTGTCCCCCTGCGTAGATGGAAAAATCTGCTTCTCAGATGATCTGTGTGTGACTTAATCATTTGCCTTTCCGTTCGGGAAGCTACTGTGCAGCCGGGGAATGGAGATCTGGGAGGTTTTCACATTCCCACGGCACCACAGGGAGTCCACTAGAAGCAAAGAAAAACAGCCCTTAGAAAGTGTATTTGTTAAGAAATAAAGTAGGAATGGTTTACTTCCCTGTGGTGGCTGTCCTTGATTGTAGGTAAAGGTTAAAAGGACCAGCTTAACATTTTTCTGTATACAGCATTCCTTCAAGGTAAAAAAGGTTTTGTCTTTAGGGACAAAACTTTCTCTGTTTTGTTGAGGTGAGAAGGAAGCAGTGGAAAAGGGATTTTTGTAGGTTGTTGATTACGTAGTGGATTTCTGTAATCTCACACTGATCTTACTTAAACACACAATAATGGTAAGACTCATACTTAGGTGGAAGTTAATCTTGCTGTGGCCACTAGCTTAAAAACTATCCATGCATCAGTGTGCGACATTTTCTATAAAATCTCTTTATGTTCTCAGCGTAATTCACGCTCATGACAGAAAATAGCAGTGTTATTAATGCTACAATAGGCTACAGCACCTACTTTTGATATCCTGTGTATGCTAAATGCACTTCAAGGTGTCAAAGGAGAAAATGAGTATATTGTGGAGAATGTGTCTATTTTCCTCTATGCACATTTTAAGAATACAGTTTCCTTCTAAAAAAGGCAAGCAAACAAACCACGCTATCCCACCGCCAAACACCTGTGGGGGAGGCTTCAGCCACTGCTAGGGGAATAACACTGGAGGATGATGAGCTGACAGGACATCAGTAGATTTTCTTGGCTGAAATGTCTTCACTCAGAATTGTTATTATAATTGGAATAAATGATGAATCTGTACTGACCACCCAGAAGGGAAAAAGGTTTGTATGACTGATGTAATGCTTAGAGGGCACTCCCTCCTTCTTAAGTCATTACTTCTAATTAAATTTTGCTTGTCAAGTAAAAATGAGTGAACTTTGTGCCTGTGGATTCACCTGGAATGAATGAATGAAAGTAATATAAAAAATGAAATTACGTCATTTAAATTAAGTCTAATAAGTGCTTCCTTATGTTGTTGGTATAGTAGTGTATTTCGCACTGAGCTATGTTGAAACAAGGATCTTGTAGCTTATTTCATATTATTATTTTGAGCTGAAGCATTATTATGTTGACTTTTCAAAATATTATTGCTAGAGAAGAGGAAGAAGGAATAGGGAATTCAGGCAGGCAAATTGCAGAGTGAACCAACTCCTGAAATGACTCCAATGTTTAGGACAGTCCAGACTTTTAGAGTGTAATGTTAACATCCTTTTAAGTCATATTTTGGCAAGCACATTCTAGCACATACTTCTTTACTATTCCAGACATAACAAAATTGAAACTTGACAATGTTCAGATAATACATACTGTTGAATAGTATGTACATTTAATATCATTGTTTAACTATACTTGTTCACAGATGGTTATATTTTTTATTTAGTTAAATTACTGACTTGATCTATTCTTCTTCTCTTTTTACCCATCCCCATCTCAGAGTGATAGCCTTTCAAGGTATGTTCAATTTAAACAAATTACTTTAAAATTGTTATGCTTTTTGTTCACATATTCTCATTTTAAGTTCTTTATGTACAAATTTAGCTTAACCCCCAGCTGATCTTTAAAAGGTGTTAATGATATTTAACATTTGTATGAAAAACAACTGTAAATTTACAGTATTGAATATTTTTGGCCATGTGTGAGTGGGATACTCCATTCTGGGGAATATATTGGACTCTGTATTTGTAGTGCACTGAAGGCAGGCTGAGCATTTTGTAGAGCACAGTGGATACGGTACCATTCCCTACAGATTTTTCAGTATGAAGTCAGCTTTTGCAAAGAAGACAAGAGGTCCTTGTTGCCCTGCTTTTAGAGTACCCTACTGAAAATTTATCAGTCATTTAAAAAAAAGTTTTAATTTTTTTTTAGACTTTTAGAATTAATTATTGGATTTTACTATCTTCTACCTGTGCTGAGTATGTTAAATAGAACTACTGCAGCACATGATCAGTGAAGAGTGAACAGTGTGAAATTATTCTAAACTTTATTAATACTGTCTGTAATTCAGTGACTAATAGGCTAAAGTCTTTGCTGAAGATTTGTTTCATAAACTGTTTCTGTTGAAATACTGGAATTCACAGCAAATAGTTTTGAAATCTCCTTGGTTTCCCTAATATAGGGAATTCTTCTAGGCCGATATATTAGAGATTACTTTTATAAACCCTTGCAATTAAAGTAATACTTTTTAAAAAATAGGCCATCCTTCTAAATGAAGAAGAATTAAAGTATCTAACTAATATAAAGTCCTTTAAGGCATGTAAATATTTACTTGAATTAAATAATTTAAAAGATGTCTCTGCATACACGGCAGGCATTTACTTGGTTGAACAATTGGACACTTTTTCACATAGAATCTTGAAGTACTGAGGGAACGTAAAAATTAAATTTGCATCAAATTAGAAGACAGTGGCTTCACTAAAATGCGTAATTGCATTTGGTTCTTTTCAGTTGGGTAACAGCAAACTCACAAAGCTTGATACAGCGAGTGAGCTCAGTTTGAACGGAAAGGCGAATTAAAATAAGAACTTTTCCTTTACAGATATGATACGGGATCCCTCAGCGTGTCTTCAGGTGATCGTTATGATTCAGCACAGGGGCGATCGGGGTCACAGAGTTACCTTGAAGATCGAAAACCGTACTGCAGTAGACTAGAAAAAGAAGATAGCACTGATTTTAAGAAGGTATCTGATCCAATAATTTTGGTATGAAAATAGAACTTTATTACTGTTTTTTTCATAAGTTCTCTCCAAATAATCTCACATTGCATCACAGAGTCTGCTTAAAGCAGCTCAGCTGAATGGAGGAGCAGAGCAACCACTACAGTGGGGGAAAATGCACATCAGAAAACACCTTCTGGCTTTTGCACTTTTCTCTTCAAGGCAAGGGAGAAATCCAGAGGAGCCAAGATCAATTTTTTATGACAAATACGATCATATTATTTTTTTAGTTCAGTGTTTCATTAAAACTGCTTTATACATATGTGAGGCATTTTATTTTAGATATTTGCTAGCTTACATACTCACAATGTAAACATTTGTTTAGATCTTGCTTTAAAATAGAGAGGAGTTTGTCAAAAAGTTTGTGGTGTCTAATCTGTGGAGTCTGAAGCAGAAAAAAATGGAAAATATTTTTTTAATATTTGTAAGGTAAGTTAGGTGCTCCCTGTGCATAGTTGCTTGTTTCTAGAAATAGTTGGTAACAGTTCTGTAAGTGCTTGCTAATTCTAAGCATCTTTTAACATCTATAACTGATTTTTACTTCTTAGACAATGTATTCATTCATTTTACATGCAACCCAATCATGGTTTTTAAATTTTTCAGCTAATCTCACTGAATTATTATTCAATGTTTTGTTTTAAATTAATATTTTCTCTTAGCTTTATGAACAGATACTAGCTGAAAATGAAAAACTGAAAGCACAGTTACATGATACCAACATGGAACTTACAGATCTTAAACTACAGCTGGAGAAGACCACTCAGGTTTGTATAAAACAAAAAAGCATTGTGCTTAGCTGACAAAGTAGATAGCACATTAGAAGCAGGCCGGGCAATGGGCATCTCTTTACTAGGCATCAGCTTTGTTTCTTAGCCAAAGATGGGAGTGAAGAAGAGTACCTCTCTTTTTCTAAAGAAGAAAAGGATTCTGGTCTTCAGCTGCGAACAAAATGTGTGAGGCTGCCTCCTGCCTATTTCAGTAGTAGTGGTTCTTGCCAGCATGTATCTGGAACTTCAGCTTATATTCAAACTGTTAGTCAGGATTGATTTGATTAATTCATAAACCTGCTGGCAAATTGGCATAGCCTACCACTTCTTCCTGGCTGGTTAAATAGCTTTATCTTAGAACTGAAGAGCAAATAGTGCACTCCAGTTGCAGATAACTGCTGTCAGATAACAGTGCTGCATACAGGAACACCAAATACATACACAAAAGTTAAATTCATCTTAAATTGCTGTAGAAAGAGTGTTTTCTCAGATCACTTTTGCCACGATTTACTTGTACTTAAGTGCCTTCAGTGTGTACCCCATAAATATCAGTGAAGGATATTAAAAAGATATTTGTTTTCTAATGCTTGTAGATAGAAATACTATATTATTCCTATTTGCCAAAGGCTATGTAGTGATTAAATTACTTAGGGATGGTCATAGAGGAAGTGCCTGATAAATCTAGTTAATTCTTTATTCTTCGTTTCAGTGTTAACTTCCCTGAACACACTTCAACATGTTTTTGAAGACAGACTTCGGACAGAATATTAAAATGTCCAATTTAATTGTTTTTCCTCAGTTTTATGTTAAGAACAAGTACAAATGTCTTCATTAATTTTGTGTTTCAGAGACAAGAAAGATTTGCTGACAGATCACTTTTGGAAATGGAGAAAAGGGTGAGTTTCTGACAAAGATCTCTTAAGTACTCCAATTCAGGCTTTGTTTCAGTTTGTTTTGCAACCCCTGGCTTGGATATATTTTAGTGGGAACAGAAGCCTTTCTTATAACTTGCATTTTTTAGAAGATTTGGGGGTTTTAGGTTTCAAAGTGGAAATGAATGTGAGATACTGTGAGATGGAATTACTCTTAAGAATTGCCTTCAGGTTGCCTGTGTGATAACCAGGTTCTAAAGCCCACTGCCCTTCAGGGATCCTTACTCCATCTCATCTAAAACAATGTTGGCACTCCAGAGGGTTAAGCAGATTGAAAGTGCCTCATCTTCTAATGCATTTCCAAGATTCAGAGACTTTAATTTCCTCAGAGCTTTCCAGAAGCACGTGTGCTGTTTTACCAATTATTGTTGGCAATGAAGTCGCTGTTTCTACCTCACAGACATAAGACCTTAAACCTGCTAATGATATAAAATTAATTGTAGTGGGAATATGATACTAGGGCGGGGGGAAAGAATGAGTAAGCAGCATATTGAGAAGGGCATCAGAGACAACCCTAAATTGAATGGGAAAGGAGTAATGTAATAAATCCATATGTGAGATAGACTACAGAAATTATTTCAGAAGTTGGATGTACAATAATTTTAGGCTGTAGTTTCATCCTAGTTTAAAATCCATCCCTATAAGAGTTTAGTTCCACAGCAGTGTGAAGCAAACTACATCAGTTCTGCTCATGGCTTCCTTCATGGCCCTAGCCACAAGTTCCGTTCTCCTCCCCTGACCCTAGAGTGACACATTAGACACATAAATGTGAAGAAAACTAAATTAACTTTGATAGTTATAGGTGATATGGTATACACTTATTTATCCCTGGTAAACTTGGCATTCATTAGCCTTTTATGCTTACTTTCCAGTATTTGAGTTTTAGAAAACAATTTTTAGTTCTACAGATCTGTCTGGTGTATAAACAAAGGAGCATTTTATAGGAGCACATGGAGGTGTAGAAATACTCTCAGACACTTTCTGAAGTTCCATTATCTTAATAATCTCTTCAAATAATTGCACCGGCCTTTTAGCACCTATTTCTCCTTGATTTTTGGCATCCTGCTGTAGACAGTGATTTCATCAGTACAAAAGTTTCAGCTGCGGCTTTGATTGGTTTCTTGTGCGCGCTCATGGCCACACAAATGGGCATTTAATTATTTCATACATTTACCTAGGTCCATTACTATACAGGTTCCATACTGCAGAGCATTCAGTACAGCGTAACTAGACGTGATTTCAGTTTTAAATTACTCCTTTGCTTTTTCCAAAAATAGGCCATTGCATTAAAATAATTAGCTATATTAGAAATTCTTGCACCCTTTTTTGTAAAGGTGTTTAATCCAACAGCAAAATGTCTTTCCAAAATGTTACTCTTTCTAAATGTGTTAGTATTAAAGCTAGCAGGTAAAAAAATCAAGTTAGTGATAATGCTTTATAGCTGAAACATGATTTGCACAAAATTTAGGAGATGTTCCTTCTATTTTATAATTCTATACTTCTTCCCAGACAAGAATTTGAAATGGGAATTTATTTGTGATTGTATCTCCTTTCTTCTTGTTAAAATCTGGAGTTACTTTCACTTTGAACGTGCCTGGAGCAGGATTCTTAGCTGCTAGTCATCGATAGCTGATCATTAGAAATAAGTGTACCAAATTTAGAAGTTAAGAATAATTTTTAAGACACCTTTTTAATGTGTAATGTAACAATATAAATATAAATATAAATGTAAAAAGTAGAGCTACATTGTAGAGCTTTGAGCTTTTCAAAGTATACGTTTCCAAGTATATGACTTCACTAAAATAAAATACAAAACTGAAGATGTTTATGTAAATTACATAGAGAAAAAGGGAAGGGGAAAAGCAAAGTGGTGAGAATAAACTGGAAGAAATAAAAGGCTGGCAGAGAAGAACCTTTGAGCTGTCCCATTTTGAAGCTGAAACCTACCTTTTCAGTAAAGAAGATGGCAACGTTTGGGAGACCTTATTGCTGCCTCTCAGGACTTAAACGGGGCCTAAGAGAAAGATGGGGACAGACTTTTTAGCAGGGCCTTTTGCAGCAGGACAAGGGGTAGTGGTTTTAAACTAAAAGAGGGTAGATTTAAAGTAGATACAATGAAGAAATTTATTGTGGTGAACTCACTGCACCAAGCCTATGTTTCCTAGTTGCTTTGATAAATACAAATGAGCTGTTATATTTTATAAGCCAAGAGACTAGCGTGTATTTCTTACATTTTGAGGGTTGAAAACATACCTTATAGAGTTGCAGAAGTGTATCTTGACATTTTAAACTGCATAAATTTCAAACCTTTGAGTCCAGGGACTAATCAAATAATACTGGCAAATCTTCCCAGTGAAACTGCAGTGTGTTATTTTGTTGGCATTCCTCAAGCCAGTTCCAAAGATTAAGCAGTTCAGGAAAAAGAGAAGCGTAGCTTTATCTAGTCAGAACAATACGTTTTTACAAAAAATCTTGTATCTAGGCCAGTCCATTGAAATGTTTCTTTTATATAAAGTGAAGTATACAAAATGAATGAAATAGAGATTTTATTTAATTGGCTTTTATTGCTGATAGTTGTTCTTAGACAAGTTCAACATGCTAGTTAAGCAAATGCGTTCAGAGGACTAACCATTTCTAACCATGTGAAATTCCGAGATTTATTTGACCATTCATCTCTTGGTAATTGCAGGAATTGTCAAATATCGCTTAATATAAGAATACTGACAATATATGTTATTCTACAAAGCTAATAGGTAACTGATACAGTTCTAAGTAACGTAAGATGGTGTGGGGTTTTTGTTAGTCACTTACTGCAGTTAACTCTCTGATACTACTATGCCCATTCCTATCAGTCAGTATCATTATGGGAAAAGTCTTAACTCGAAGGAATTAAGTACATTAGGTACTAACAACTGCAGTAATCTATGACTTTGATAAACCTTTGAAGTTGTTTGCTAAGATGGGAAAATGTTGGGGTATAACTGCACTATGATTAAACTAAATTCAAATGATTTATATCTGAAAGGTGACCGGCAAGAGTCAGTATCTACTGGGCGGTATGATCTAACCAAAGTTTTACACACTTCAGTCAATGCTGCTTGCTGTTTGCATAACACCGTTGTATGCAGATGCATATGTCCACCTCGCAATAATCTGTTGCTTTTGCCTTTCACACTTTAAAAAAATCTGAATGTAGAGTACTGATAACCGCAGCTGCTTTTAAATGAGACACACTGCATTGTCTGACACAGGAAAGCAAGCAATCAAGCTATAAACCCCTGAAGTCTATTGCATTAGCTGTCCATCTATCGGATGTGTTGAAAATTAGGTTCAAACGAAAGAATGTCATTTAGAAGTACGGTAGTGTGTCTGCACTGCAGACTGCAGCATAGTATAGAAACCCTAAGCTAACTTGCGGTAAGCTAGCTCAGGTACTGTAATCAGTGTAATCAAAACCTGAAATTGTCTACAAAGGATAATTTCTCCTGCTTCTCAGGTAAAAAGAAAAAAAAAAAAGGAAAGTAAAACTATACTAGAAACGCAGAAAATATTCAGGAAACATTTACTCAAGGAGCAGGTGGTTTAGATTTCTGTGGGACTCAGCTGGACTGCTTTAATGTAAGCTTGGGTGTATCTACACTACATTGCAGTTTGTAGTGGGGATGGATCCCGCTGAGCTGAGACGGATGTTTCAGCTGCGTTCAGCTTGTCTATGAAAGCGTACGCTTTTGTGCATGCTTCTTTTAGTATTGTTGTTTGTTTCTGATACTTTTCTGCATTTCTTGTATATTAAACTATTACAGAAGCCTCGTTCATGAAAAATAAATCCAAACAAATGGTACTTACAGCCTAAGTTGTGTAAAGGAAGGAGTATATTTTGTAGGACTTGATGTAAATTTCTATATCTCTTCCTCCTCAGATACTGAAATTCCGTATTGACAAAATTTCTATGTATCACTGCCATCACAAGTTTTCTCTCCACACTATGCTTTTGGTTGTATGATCTTTGAAACTTGAAGTACTTCACTGTTACCACAGTATTTACAAGCAGTAATTTTTTTAAAAAACAGTATTGCTCAGTTTCCTGTACCCCCATCACCATCAGGACCATCAAATTGGAAGCAAAAACCTCCATGCAATCAGACCAATCTGTCCCCAAACAGAGTAAGGGTCTGTGATGCCCTTACATGGCAGAAATCCCAGTAACACACAGTAACCAGAACCAAACCAATTATGTAAATGCACATTTTGAAAATTCTATCTTTAATTATCGTCTTACTTGGGGATGGATGAGGGCCAGATGGAAATGTGCTCTGCTGCAATATCATTCACAATATCTTCCTAAGAGAAGAAAGATAGTAAGAGAAATTACAAAGACAAACATTTCAAGGAAACCAAGTGAGAGTTTTATGATATATACTAACCCGAACATTATGAAGCTTGACAAACAGGGACAATATTGTGGTTAAAACCAATGGCTCCTGTAAGGAAGAAAAAAATTCCCATGAACTAACAAAACTCCACTTTCTTCCCTAAGCTTTAAAGCTATGTAAGAAGTTCGGACATTTATCATTTCCTACTTGAATAGAACAGTATTGCGTTAAGAATCCTGCAACAAAAGGACACTGCGAGAAAGTTTCTGTAGGAAGCCTTTAATGACTTCAGATTTTCCTGAATAACTCTTTGCATACAGACTTTACTTAGGTTTTACACATCTTTGTTGTTGCTGTGGCTACTGCCTAACCTTCTATTTAAGCTAGGTATACCACAACTTTTCATGCATTTATAAATCCACAGGCTATAAACAAACAATTTCCCCTCCTGTTACTTCTGCTGCTTGGTTATGATCAAGTAGCAGCTTCCTCCCCCTCAAAGGAATGCTTTACTTCCTGACAGCTGCAGTAAAATACACTCCGAATGTTAACAGAGCTCCACTGTCAGAATTCAGGAGAAATTTTTTCCCAAGCTATTCCACTCTGCTGTATGGTAGGTACAGCGAATTCAGAAGTTCTTCACCCACACAAAAACCTATATAGCTGTCTGATTTTCTGGAATTTCACAGGAGAAGTCCAGAAAGGTGTTACAGCAAAAGGAAGTTCTGGTTGCAAAGACATTCTCAAGACCATTATAACTTACCCGCAGCTTTTTGATGAAGGATAGCAATTCACTCCTAAATCAGAGACACAAATGCCTACGTAAGCCATTGTCCACAACAAAGAATTTATGCAAGCTTAATACACTGGGAACAAGAGTCAGTAAAACAAATCTTCACCTGCCAAAATACCCCTTCATCTCCAAGTTTACAAATGCAGGGTATATAAACCTGCAAGTTTTATATATCTATATATAAAAAAACTTCTGTATATGTTTATAATTTATTTATATATAAAACCCCTAAGCAGCTAATTCACTTTTAATACAGTCACTAGCAAGTTTTACATTTAAAACAGGTAAATAAGAGGTATCTGTTATTCCATCACATTATAAAAGGCATGAAAATCACTATGCAGTAAGTCAGCCGTTGACTCCAAAAGGGAAAGCAATTGAACTGTGCCGCAATTCTCCAAGCTAGGATTGCAACAATGGCCTACAGGCTTACAGAAGATGGCACACAGCGATCATTTATAACATACATGGACTTCCTTGTCACACCACATCACAAATTGTTGCTGTAAGACAATCCAGACAAGCACAGTCTGCTCAGAAAAATTTTCACTGCTTCTCTTCTGTAATAGCAACAGGGTCACTGCCCTTTACTGTTTGAGCCAGAGGGGTCAGAAAAGGTTCCGTATCCGGGAGTACACCTGTACTGCTGCTTTTTCCTTGCCAGAGTATACAACTGACATCTACAGCAAGTGCGTAGGCTCTTACGCCCATCCCACAGCAGCACAACCAGAAGCAGCAGGCCTTTAGGCAAACATTAACCCAACTGGCTCAAGCAAGGCAAAGAAACAGTCAATAGTTTCACAGGGGTATTTTTTCCAAGTTTTTAACATAGGAAGTCGTCCAACATACTCATACATTCCAGAATTTACTGTAATAGGCAACTTCATAATCAGCCTTGGACTTAAGAACAGGACGGAAATACCTCAGTGGACAAAGCAGAGTCCTGACTCAGCCACTCGAGGCTGGCAGAGGCTAGGCAACCGACAGCAAAATTACTCCAGACAATAATATTTCCTCCTTTTCCTCTCCCCAGGGGCTCAGTTGAAGTAGGATTTCATTTAAAAATTGAGTAACTGTTATGTTCAAAAACCTAAAGTTGAGTATAGACACCTATGCTGGGAGCTAGGCATTTAATGAAGTTATAAAAGTAATTAACTGATACAGTCAATGGAGTGTGCAGAGCAGTTCTATTTTGTTCTGCTGCTCTATCGTGTAAAGCAGACCCCTGCAGTCAGTCAGCTGAACGGCCCTCTGGATGCCTCTGACTGGAAGATCTATACCAATTATAAATGGCAGCACAGGCAAATGCGCTTCAGCGACTGACTGTTGACCTGAATCCCACACACTCCTTTTCTCTCTCCAGAAAGGAAAGCAAACACATCACTGCTAATACCCAACACCACCAGTGCGCAGACTGTTCACTCAGAAGAGATCTTCAGCTGCTGCCACCACTCCAGTCGTGGAATCCAACTTTTGAAGAGACCACAAGGTCACATATAAAATTCAGACTATATTTTACAATAATTTCAGAAAACACACCTGTACATGATGCCCAGTGTAGACTCCCTGTGCTTTATCAAACTCACTCTGCCATCATTCCCCCGTTTGTGCTGGTTGGAGACGCTGCAGATTTGTACAACGACCTCCCAAAGGTCTTTAGCTGTCCGTCTACTTTCTTTGGGACCTGGAAGTTCTTTGCAGGTAGCAGCCAGCAACTGTCCCAGCTATGCAATGCAAGAGGAAACATACAGTAACTGTCAGCTTCTCTGAATATTGACTTCAGCAAAGGAATTACTGGCATTTAGAATGGCTAAGCAAGTGAATTCCAATTACAAACTACAAAGCAAAGTGACTAAACTTTGCAGCAGAGGACACTGATGAGGGAACTGGAGGACAGGAATTAAACAACAGAGGATTTTTCCTTTTATTAGTTTCCTTAGGGTATTAATTCCTTTCTACAGGCTCTAGAAAACAAAGCTTTACACACTATTTAAGTACACTGCATAAAACCTAAACCCCATAAAAATACAGCTTTACAAAGGCTGGCTCCTTAGAACTCCCTTAACTTTCGTATAATAATCTGACTTGGAACTGGCACCCTTTGCACTATACAGAAAAACCTAAACCTCAAAATAGAAATTAGGAAATACCACAGGTAAGCAGAGCAGGCCAAAAATGAATTTGTTCTGGAACGTGATCTCCATTCAGCTTCACTGCCTGACTTTGCAGTAGAAACATTGCTATGAAACCATTTTGAACGCAAAGTTTCAAAAAAGAGAGTGCTTGAATGTCTCCAGAAATTCAACACGAGTGTTCTGTTAAGAAATGGAACCATTACAGTACATTTGGAAAATAAGTGTCTTGGCAACACAAAAATGGCCAGATAGGGCACAGATCTCAGGCTTCCTTTCTCACACCCGCTATGTGAATCCAGGCTGAGCTCCAGCTGAGAGGAGAATCCTTCATGAAGGTGCTACACCGTTTCATTTGGCTTATGGATCATAACCACACACCTGACGCTTACGGAACCACCCTCAGTTGGCAGCCAACAAGGGCTGAGATGCAGCTTGTTTCATCTGCTCTTGCAGCACAGCCTCCATGTCTTTTGTCAACCATAACACTTGGTGCTTAGCCCTGCTATCACCCACGCCAGGCTTAATTCATTGTAGCCACAAAACCTGACACTCTGGAGATAGAAGGTGCCCGCTTTTCAGAGTACAAAAGATTTCAACAGGAAAAAGTCAATTACAGCCTGACACAGCTTCAGGACTGAGCACTCATTACCTTCACGTAAGGGTTGGTCTGAACCAGAGGCAATGGAACTTGCATGGTCAAATACTCGTTCTCACACCAATTTAACAGGAAGGCAACACATTCTTCAGCTATAACTTGTCGAAGAGGAATATCTGGAAGAAAAGGGGTTCTTTGCTTAACTTTTTCTTTTTTTTTAGTGAAAACAGTGTTAATACGCAAACAAGCAAAACTCATTCCCTCTAGCCATTTCTGCTCCCTATCTATTGTGGAAATTAGCCTTACAAGAGGCCTCACCTCTGTAAACTAGGAGAAGCAACAGTTTCCTCTAACCATAGCAGTACCGCATTTCTCCCTCAGCGTGAAACCATGAGGTCTACTTTAAAAATTAGCAGAACTTTCCAGGTGAAAATGCAGACATGTTTATGTCTGTTTATGTTCAGCTCCTTTAAGTGGCACTAAACAGAAATGGTCAGTGTTTAGCAATATGGAGACGTCAGGATGTTGCTGTTCTCATTTCCATCTTCTAAATGATAAATCTACAATACAAGGCTGGTTTTATTTTTCCCTTTCTCTCTAGTTTATGGTGTCCCAGGAAAGACAGCAATGTACTTACCAGGTACTCTCATTTCCAAATATCCTCGGACTCTGCTTATAAGGTCAGAAGGAGGACGTTCTCCAGAAGCACCAGGTCCAGCTTCATGAGTGTAAATGTCCAAAAGTAGCATTTCATTCAGCATGACTTGACGGAGTTTTGGAGAAAACTCTGTCACAAGCTCCAAGCAAGCCGCAAAAAGCTGTTTAGCATGGACAAAGTCCTGCAATAAAAAGGATATGCATTAATGATTCTTAATGGATTCATAAGGAAAAAGACTAAGAGTTGAAGCGCTGTTCAGCTCTAGCCTGGCTGCGTAAGCCTCAGCACCCATTAGATGCTCAAGCATCTCACAATTATTTTTCATGTTTCTGAGTCCTTTGGACTTGCTATTAAGCTTAACAGTTCCAACAGTTCCAGATGTTTCAAACACAGTAAGTTTAAGCAAAAACATACCAGAAGTAATTGCTGGCATATTACGTACAGGCTGCTTTTGCCCTGTAGTTTAGCAAGCCACAGTACTGTCAAATACAAAGGAAAATAAAACTGCATTCCAATAAATTCCTTACACAACAGCTCACCAACAGAGCAGCACTTCATATCCGTATGTCAAATCTCTACTGGGTTTAGATGCAACATGATTTAGTACATTATAATATCATTTCTACAAAGTTTTATTACCTCCAGGCCCAACTCGCTGGAAAGCCATCATCCTTGCTCTACTGAGGGAACTTTGAGACAGAAATATTTAACCATTATGACACAGAGCTTCTTACGTCATCTCCCGCACCTCCCAGGTCTTCAATTCTTAGTCTCAAAAAGGGCTTTCCATATTTCCAGTGTTGTTAAAAATTTAACTGTCCAAACGAACTCACCAGTAACTTCAGATGGCTTGCTCACCTTAATCGCACAGCAGTGTAATCCCTTTGCCATAAGGATGTAGACCAAATCCCTAGTCAGATTGTCTTTGATTCCTAAAATAACATTGCCGTAAACATTTGGTACTTCCCACTGGGAGAAAGATACATAGGACATTTTCACAGAAACAAGTTTTAGAATTCACATCACTGCTTAAAGCAAACAAAACTCAAATACTGAAAACGATTCACATATAAGTGCCAACTCTTTCATTTTTACATCTCATTAGATGTATTGCTCATTTAGAAGCACAATAAAAATTGTTAGCTACCCTACTTTGTTCATACTCTGAATATGCAATAATTGGAAGGGGAAAAACCCAAACAAACCAAGAGACAATAAATTATTTCTTAAAAAATTATTTTTCCTCGCCTGCTCCCAGCTTTTAATGACAAGAATTTAAACTAAAATAATACTGCTAACTAGTCAGAACGCTGAAAGTAGAAACTACAGACATCTGTTTTTGCACAAGGAAAGCTTGTGATACAGCTGGTAACTCCTTAAAACAAAAGTTGTACATTTTATTGTAACGCTTGTCATAGAGAATGCGAGTTTAGATATGTATCATCATTCTTCAACCATCGTTATGTGGGGGGGAATCACATTGAGTATCTATGACAAAATGTTTACTGTTCGCTGCAATGTGATACCTAAACCAGCCCTTGAATTACACCCACCCCAACCACATGAAATAAGTTACCTTATTTGAAACTGTCCAGAATTGGCGTTCTGAAGTCATACCATGCAACTCAATTAAGATCTGGCGAATCCTCCAAGGATCTACTGACAATATGAGCTGATGTTCAAGCTGGCCGATATTGACGCTTGCTGAAGCTGTGAAGCAAAGCAATCAGGTCTCCAGCACACTCCATAATATAGACGCTTACACTTTTTTAGTATGTAAAATTTTAGATGTAACACAGTAAGAAGAGCCAATACATCAGTGCTTTTGTAGGCCCCATACATCCTTTCAGGCTCTTCCACAAACACCTTCTGCTAACTTCTCAGCTCCTCTGAGCTAAAGGGCTGCTTGCAACACTCCCCCTTCCTCACACCAGCAGCTCTGAGTATTCCCCTACCCTTGCTACAGTAAAGCAATAGGTTCAAGATCTGCACAAAAAACGTGTTCCTGTGCCTCCTTACTGAAAATGTTAATTTTCGCAATTGGCTTAAGTCAACGCAAGGCTGTGTTAGAACTGAAAAGCAAGTTCTTTCCAGCCCCAGTCACCATCTGACGCCTCTTATGCTAGCTTTGACTTGTGCGGCTGTACAGCCAGGCAGCTAAACTGGGAAATGAAGCAGCCAAAAAGATCTGTGCTTCACTTTGGTAGCTTTAAAATTTCATCCCGACGGTACTCCTAGTCCAGCTCACCACAGAGCCACACAAGCATTAGTGGCAGTGTAAGTTCAGAGACTGGGAACAGCTGCCACAGCCAGACACGGCTCAAACCAGCTGCCACTTCTCTCACTTGGTCAGCTACAACACATGCGAGTGTATTTGTTATACTCAGTTGAGGTACAAGCAAGTAACAGTCATCTTCTTGACCAAGTAGGACATTCACCAACTAACAGTGGGAAGTATTCTCTCTAAAAATCTGTCTCTAAACTTTTTCTGAGAACAGACCTGCACACAATAACCTCAGGCACGGAAACAGGTAACTGCCTGCATGTGAGTTAATGGAAATGCTGTGAAAGTTACCTGGGATGTCATAAAAAGAAGTCACAGGTTTTGTGCACAGGTTGATTCGAGGAGATCTCTTCCGCATTTGATCAATGAGCAGCTTCCGTTCATCATCTTTCAGCAATTTTATGAACAGCTCATGAGATGAAATCATAAAGACAAGCTGAAGATCTTCCAATCCCAAACACAAGTTTCTAAACAAATAAAGTTAATACATGAGCAGGAAGAAGCTGCTTATTCTTCCAGTTATAAGCCCTCAAAACGTTTGTAAGTGATGTAATGCAGCACAGTAAAGTGTACGTCCATGTTATCTTAATATGGGTACTTACTTCAGAAATGCAGCCATTTTTCTCTTCAATGCTTCAGAAGCATTTTCCAAGTTTATTGATCTTGAACAAACCTGGGAAAGAAAACAGAAAATAAAAAACCAGACCCTTAGAACTCTTAAAATTGTTATAGTGTTACTGCCCAGTTTCCTGACTCACAATTAGCATCAGCCAGCAGCCCTCTCTCTCAAGGGAGGCAACAAAGTTATCTGATAAACACTGTAGCCAGCACAGAAGGGTCAGAGTTTCTTTAAACCTGGACAGGAGCGGTTTCAGACAACTGTGACCCTCCCTCAGGCACAGTTCATTATCCCCTCCTCCTGTTCCTCTGGCATTTAGGTGTGCTGACCCCGAGCGCCACAGTATCGCTCAGCCTCACAAGATCATTCAGTACATAAGGCCCTTTTACGTGAGTCTAAAAATTAACCAACATTTCTAAGTGCAAAACAGTACCATTCACTAGGACTAACTTTTTTTTTTTTAGAAAAAGCAACAATTGAATGATAACTAGCTAGTTGAATTTCACTGCCATCTGGCAAGCAAGTTTTTTATGAATGTTTAAGTCCTAATACGAACAGCTGACAGAACAGCTTCGACTTGCTCTGAACAGAGTACTGTCAGTCAGTACTTGATGAGACAAGCAAAAGACAAGGCTCAAATTAAGAAGATATGAAAAATAACAGTGATGCAACAAAAGCAGGAAGTTTAGTTTGAGCAGTAACAGTTTCCTAAAAAGTTTCACTGAGGGTAACACTTCAGGTGTCCAACACAGTAATTCAGGATGATTTCATGACACCCTAACTGTTACAACAAAGCTGGTAAGGGAAAGTGGTCCTCTTCAGCAGATACTTCTTTTCCTAGTATTTCTCTCCATCTTAGAAAATTTGTTTCTTTGCTCCTTAAAAACAAACATTCAACAATATATCTGTGTAATTTAATGATGTCAGGAATAGCAGCAATTTCAAATCCAAGCTAAAGCAACAGGTCAACACTGGTTCCTTCCCAACAGATGGAAATGGAGCCATGAACATGGATGGAAGGCTGATTAAAGAGTGTAATTGTACTAACTGCAAAGAAGTTGAATAAAGTTTGAGACTCTACCTTACCAAGTATTTTTCTCTGCTTCAGAAATTTGAGGATTACTTGCAACAATAATATAGTTCTCTGGGGAAAGATCTCACTAAATACCATCGCCCTTCTAATTTTGGGTAATTTCTTACCTCAAGGAGGAAGTCTATTTTCTCTTTGCTTGGTTTCAGAAACAGTTGGCAAAAATAAATATCGATTGTTTGACCCTGCAATACATCGCAGACTGTGTTGCACACACACACTTTGAAACAAACTTCATCCAGAGCATCATTCCTGCGCAAACAGAACAAAAGATCATAGAATATGTCTGACAAAAACAGTTTGTATCACAGCAAAGGTCCGGGTGCCAGATCTCAAGACAAGTTTGGAGCACACACCTCTGCGAATTGCAATCACAGCAAAAAATTTTACTGAGGATCTACTTCAGTTTACACAGGACCTCACTTTCTTTAAAAAAAAAAAATCCCTCCTGGCCCACAGCTCTGTTTCACACAGATTTCATTATCGCTTCAACCTGAGCACCACTGGAACTCCAACGAGAGCAGTGCAACTGACACAAAGATGCATCACTTCTTGACAGCCCAAAAGACTTCAGGAATATTTATGCATCTCAGAATACACAATCATTGTACAAAAATCGAAACAAATAACCAGAACCTGTGCCTTCCTTCTCTTAATCCTCCTCTGTGTGCCTTGACTAGATTGCACAATCCTGCTCCTCCATCTCTTTCTAGTAGTCATCACTGAAGACGCTCTGTATCAGTTATGAAAATACCCCTACATGGTGCTAAGCTGCAGCCTCTAAGCTTCTCTTCTAAGAGCTGTTTGAGTCCTCTCTGGCTGAGGGGAAAGCTGAATTCAGTAACTACTAAGCTGTTAACAAAAGGCTGTCACCATCAATCCTTTTTCCTCACACACGTCTGCAAAACTGAGCCTCTCTCACTTCTTCAACTGAAATACTTCTGGGAACTTTCCCTTCAGAGAAGAATTATTACCATTTTATGGAGATGCTTTCCATACAGCACTGATCCAAATGCCTAAGCTCCACCCAAGATTGAATACTGGCTGCAGCCACGTGCTCAGCATTTCTCCGTTAGGCACACTACAAGGGCAGCTTGTGAATCGCTCCCAATTCTCACCACTTACTATCATTTCTTTTTTCTTAGTATCATATTCATCCTTCAGCCCTGGGCTAGTTCAGCAATGCACAAGGCTCCTCATGACAGGTAACTACACCACCAGTGTTCCCAATGAAGTACATGTCTCCTACAGTATTACAGCTTAGTATGGTTAGCCTGACCAGCTTGGGCTTCAACTTTTAGAAGACTCCCAAAGATTCATTAACAAAATTTATACATTTTCTGTATATATATATATATATATATACACACACACACACACACACACACACACACACAAACTATCA
>JAVSBS010007310.1:110760-120975 GCA_033124195.1 Coracias cyanogaster
AGGAACTGAAAGTAAGTAAACTATTCCACATTATTAATAACGAAGTGTATGATTCTGTCAGTGCAACATGTAGTCTGGCAGTACCACTAGTCGCTGTAACTTCATTAGAAAATACAGGAGCATTTCAAAATCACTCGTCATACAGCTTGTAGTGAAGCTACAGACATATATGTAGGACTTCTAAGGTGACACTGAGACTTCTGTCACATCCTGGCTACCAAGAAGCGTTCAGGGATGGCTGGACTGAAACGTGTCTTGATCTAATCGAGATGGAATTGCAATCTATGATTTTGATGTGACACCATATATTTTATTAATGTAAAAATAATGGTAGTATATAATTCCATAGATATTTAAGCATTAAATGTTGCTCCAACCCTTATCTCACGGTCTTTAAATGATGCATTAGCATATTACCAGTATCAAAAGAAAAACTTTCATTTGTATAGAGTGAAAAATAATCAGGTTCTAGTTAACAAAAAGCAGTAGATAGCTTTCAGACATTGACAAATAAGTGATACTTAACCATATGCACAGATTTTTTTTTTCAACTATGTATAAACAGAATGCCAGAAGGAAAATACTTTAAAAATACATTTCTGTTTGGTTTAGGTTTTTTTTAACCAGTTACAGTATGACTTTTCTAATTTCCTGGTTTATCAATATCCTCTGATATGATTAAGAAGGGAGAGAAATTTGGCACATTCGGTTTGTGTTATATCCTTGGATATAATATTGGACAGGACAGACCAAACTGATAGAATGAAAGTATGACTAGAAAACTAATGGAACATGATGAAATCGAAAACATTTTTGCACTGCAGTATTTTAAAGAAGTTACCACTGTTTTGACATTTGGTATTTGTCATTGATTAACAAAAAGTTTCCTTTCAAGCTCGTTTTTGAGCTCCCTCTGGTGCTTGGAAATGGCATTAACTTCCAAATACTTTCCATTAAAATACATGCTCAAAGTTTTGTTGAAATGACTGAAGCTGACAGGCAGATGTAGGCAAAAGGCGACCATGATGCCTCCAGCTCCCTTGGATTCAGGCCAAGATACAGTTTGCAGTAAGGGAGGACACCATGTCTGTGGTTCCTTGAGGAGACTTTAGAATTGAAGTATGTAGAAAACACAGAGGAAAATAATTGTGTCTAAGAGTGGAAGACAGGATCTGAGCTTCTATCACCAACCTGTAAATTCCTCTTAGGGAAGGTTGGGCTTCCAAGAAAAACAGAGAATGCAAAAATAATGTCTTTTTTTCAAAAGCTTGCTTTCAATAAGCAATATGTGAAAGTTTTCAATCAGAGATTAAATAATCTTCCTATCATTTGTTACTCTGCCGTGTAAAAGTGTATGTTAAATGTGTCATTAATTACAGACTTTTGAATAGGAGATTTAGTTTGTGCAATTAGGATGTTAAGTAAAGAATTCCAGGAATAGCTCTCATTGTTAATGTATCCTGAACTGTTTTGGAAAGCTGTGACTAATCGCTGCTGGTTCTTAGCTTGCTTTTCAAGAATGTGCCACTTGTTTGATACTTTCCTTTCACAGCGACTTATCTACTTCAAACAGGACTGTCTCTTCTAAGTTTTCTTTCAATTCTGCTCATCTCTAGTACTTTTAAACTTAATATACGTGGGGGGTTTTTTATCTCTTGGGGTTTTTTTTGTTTTTACTCATTTTCACTCCTATTTCTTTGATTCCTGCAGAACCTGCAACAAATAAATCAGATTCAATCTTTGAGACACATAAATGAGCGACTGGTGACTGAGAATAGGGCCTTGACCCGAGTGGTTGCCAAGCTGTCAGGGTCCTATAGGCAACTGCGCTCTGTGGACTTGTAATTTCTGCCTTCTCCTTTGTGTAGCCAGGCAGGTGTTGACATTCAGCTTGTGCTTGGGTAGAATTTGACTATTAACACTTGTGTGTCAGAGACTGACTTACTGCTGCTCAGTTATGGGCGTGTGGCTAAAGCATGGTGTCCGGTGTAGCAACCACAGGTGTCGCAGATGCGGTGGTATGGTGTGCCATTGTCCTTACTAGCACTGAAGCCTGTCCTTGCTTACTTAGAGATAAATTGGCAACGATCCAGGAGACCTTTGACATCTTAAAACCTTGGCAACAACTGAAAGGATTTGAGTTAGCACTAGGATACGCTGAAGTGTATCCTGAAGTCACTCCCTTGTTTGGATGTTTGAGTAAGTGCTCAAATAGATTTGCCTCTAGTTTTTGAACAAATTGAAACGAAGCTTTGAGCTTTCTTACTGGAGTGGAATTGAAGTGCATGGAATTGATACAAATCTAGTCTCGGCTAAAGAATGTCTGAAAAGTTATTTCAGTACTGTGCATTCCTGAACAGTTGCATTAGCAACTTTACTCCTTACATTTGTGTGCTTTAGTGTTTAGAGGGAACCAAAGTCTTTTCTTTCAGAAATGTATTGGAATTTCAAGTCGAGAAATATTTCCACATATTAACTTCCCGTGTGGTTCTTGTCAATCCTTATTTTCATCTAGACAGCTTCAAATAGCCAGTTTTAGCACTGAGTTAAGGTTATTGATTTATGTTGCTATATATGTAGGCATAACACTTGTGGACCAGAATCCTATAATGCATGGACTGTACAAACACAGACACAAAAAACCCCCTATATTGCCTCATACTTCCTAGGTCATCTGGTTCAGTCCCCTTCTGTTGAACATTATGACTGGTTTGTGTTTCATCTTAAAAAAAAATGCCAGTTTGTTGTTCTTAGTGTTACTGCAGGGCTGTGTCAGAAACCCACCGAAGATTCAAAACTTCCACGAGGAACAAAATGTAATTTCATTCCACACCAAATCTATATGCCTTTCTTCTTCCTCTTATATAACGGCTCTGCAGAGTAGAGTTTTCAGTGAGTTTTTAAGGTGTGTAGGTGAAAAAAAGAAAGTTTCCTCCTGCACAGTGACTCTTGCTAAACGGCTTCCCCTCGCCTAGCTCCCTTCCCCCTCAGAAGCAAGATGATGAGTGTACATCTTTTCATTCTGCTCAGAGTCTGATCTCAGGTTTTCCCCACAAAGCGGCATGAAAGAAAGAGAAGGGTTATCCTCTGACTTTGTGTCTTCCTGGGGTTGGTCTAACAATAGGATGTGGATAGAAAGGTTGATCCTGGTCCAGGCCCTGCGTTCCTCAGCGTCCCTTGTGTTAACCCTTGCTGAGTGAGTCCAGTCAGCTCGCAGACCTGGCTAAAAACAAATACCTTTATTCACTATATTCCTTCATCCATCCTACCCTAACGTTGTTGAATCACTAAACTAACAGGCAGAAAGCAGCAGAAGCACACTGCTGCATGCGGAGGGAGAGCTGTCCCTTTAGGGCAGCCTGCCTTACATCAGCTCCATCTAACAATGTTGTTTTTCAACACAGCCGAGCTAATCTAACGACTGCTGTCCACAGCCACACATCCATACCGTCTTTTTTTTGCCAGCACTGGCATTCCTTTAACCACGGTAAGCCAGCTCAGGGTGTTAACCCACAGAAAACTATTCAGTATTCCTTTTTGTAGGGGGAGTTTTCAGTGGCAGAGCATTGTGGAGCTTGAGGAGCCTGGCTAGCGAAAGCAAAGCAATGGAAACACAGTAGGGAGGCTTGATACTATGATGGTAGCTTAAGCAAAGCAGCATACCTGATTAATCTGAACAGGTACCTTGTAACAGTTCATAAGCTTTTTGGAATTTACAGAGCTGGTTTGTACATGAGAACTGTTAAATCCTCCAGCAAACACAGACATTATTATTACTGTACAGATCTTGAGTTGGCTTCATATATGTCAGGTGATTATTGAATAATTATTTGCTCAACAACAGTACTGCAAAGTTACTCCCTAGTCTTACAATGAAGGTAGGCAAAGTAGTGCATTTGTAATCTTACTCAGGAGCCTCATCACAGGAAGATACTTTGCAATTGTAGTGAGAAGCAAATTGGAATTCAGAGAGTTTAAGTACAGTCTGTAACTGTAATTTTACTGAATTTACTGCAAAGATTTATTTTTTCCTGCCTCTGCACATGAAAGGTGTGTCATGTCACCTCATGAGAAGTTTGAGTACTGTAGGAATGCACTGCTCTGAGAAAATTGTGTAAAAGTCTTTGGCTGGGTTTAAAGGATGTGGGGATTAGTGTAGATGAGAAGTGTAAGTATTTTAGGTTACTTGAGCTTATCCTTCCTGATCAATCTCCTATTACTCATAACTGCTTTTGTCTCCTACCAGTCCTCCCCTATTCTAGCAGACTCACAACAAAAGAGAAGATATTTTCTTAATACCTCTTTTACCCACTAGTTTAATCAGGATTAAAGTCTACCATCAGAGATTTACAGATATGTAATGGCACTGGATTATGGTAAAGCTCTACATTTGAACAGCGGCTTTTTTGTTAAAATAGTTCACCAGAAAATAAACCAATCTGTGGGTCTGCCTGTATGTAATTCAGCGTTATGGGCTGCAGTGGCATGAGGACTATGATACTCCTGGAGTTACTCTGAGGTTTCATCGGAAGGGGTAACAACAACCCGTGTTGAGATACACAGTTAACAAGAGCCAAGTCAGCGTCCTTCTGCATGGCTAGATGAAGGCAGTTGTGTTTCACCCAGGATCTTTGGCTGAAGTCCCAACTAGAACAGAAACGAGGAAGGGAGGGTGTTAGTTGCTTTGCCTGAAGAAATGGCTGTTTCATTGTTTGCAGATACACGTCATAAAACAACCCCAGGTTTATCCCAATATTGCAGGTGCACGCACAAATGCGTGGTACACGTGCCTCTTATCTGGGTGTCACCCCTAGCACATGGATCTCAGATAACAGTAGTTGTTTTTTACAAGCTTGGAAAGCTTAACACAGATAATACTGGAAAATTTCCAAATGATCACTTGTGTTGTCCGATTTCAAACACCTTGACATGGTTTTTAAAAGTAATCGGCATTTTATAGCATTTTCTGTTCAGAGCAGAGCTCTCACTTCACTAGAATGGAAGCTTCCCTCTGACTCTGTGTAGAGCTTTGTTTGGGTGGCTTGCCCTAGGCTCCGCTGTGGACCAGAATTGGAATCCAGGTTAGCAGAATGATTTTTACTTACTCTGTGGACACCACCTTTTTTCCTGTTATGATCTCCTGTCATCTTCCTTTCACATAGTTGGGTATTTGCAGGTAAATAAACTACAGATCCTATAACCTCAGTCATCTTCACTGTGCCATCATGTTTCACTCCGTGAGAGGGTCTCCTGCTTGGTGACCTGAGTGTGGAGAGGAATCCATTAGAGGAGACGTGTAAATGAAACCTCTAGTGTAATGCACAGTTAATTAACCCTCCATTGTTAAACTTGCCTGTTCTTTCTGTTCCATAATAATGTGAATATAATGGGGTTGAAAGTATATTTTTGCTTGAACAAAATGAAACCAAAACTAGAGGCAAGGAAATTTCATCATGAAAAATAATGTAGCAGTCGTTACATAGGTCACCAGCTGGACTTAGACCTCTTACATGCAGTTGCACCTGAGGTTACTGAATAACTGTGGTGCAGGAATAGGCCGTTACCTCCTGCGTAAACCTGCTGCTAGAAACCATACCTGTAATTTCGCTGGGAGTACTATAGGTGGTTTGTTATCAGTGTGTGAATGTAGATATGGAGAGCTGCTGAGATTACTATTCATTTCTCTGGCAAGGTACATTCTCCCAGTACAAACCTCCGTGCACTGACTTGTCCTCTTTTCCTGTCTGATCCTGTCCAACTCTCACCTCACTTGGCTTCTGCCCTCCAGCTTTTGCGCTTGTGTGTCACCCATCTCCTGTGGCAACCTTACCTTGCCATCTCCTAACTTGTATGCCTGAGTATGCAGCCTGGTGTTTCAGTGAGCTCTTTCAATGATCTAATCTTATGTGAACTATGCTCTTCAGGGATATGATCTCAAATTATAGGATGTGTGCTTCAACACGAGTTTGGAAGGAGTTGGAAGAGTAATGCTATGAGCTAACAAGCTGAATCACACTGTATCTGATCAGGATGAAGTCATCCAAGGCACAGTGGTAGAGATGCTTAGCCACAGCATTTTCTCTTGAAACTGTGTAGTATAGGCAAGCCTTTTTAAACTGTTGGTAATTAACACGTTTTTTGTTTTGCACTGAAATTTGAGGCATTTACTTATTTTACTCATGCTTTTGTTAGAGGCTTGTCATCTGCACCACCAAGTTTGAGTGCATGTAGTCCCAGCAAGTGACAACTCCTAATCTATAACTCTTAACTGTATCCTGCTAAAAGGTGAGAGTTTTCTGAACTGCTGATATGAAAGGGGAGAACTCCCAAGATGCTTAAGCTGAAAAAAGATTTTTATGCTCGGTGCTTGTCTAAGTCTCGCTGCTTTTACTCGGGGTATAATAGCAAATAACCATCATGTTTCATTTTTCATAGATGCTACCAGACCTGAAGGCAGACAACCAGAGGCTAAAAGATGAAAATGGGGCCTTGATCAGAGTTATAAGCAAACTTTCCAAATAAAGGGTTTACTCCAGCAGCAAATAACGGTATTGCACATCACTAGTAACTCCAGTGGACCATAGTATGGCAGTCACTGGAAGTGTGGGAAGATCCCTTGGAGACTGTCATTTTCAGATATCCTGCCAAACGCCCTCTTACCTGTGTGTTTTTTTGTATCAAGATCATTGTTTCTGTTAAAATGCAGCTGCTGAGAAGATAAAATGACTGAGAAATCTTGTTTACAGCTACAGCATAATAAGGAAAGTGTTCAAGGCCAGATACGCCTCAGATATTTAACCAGTAAGCCTTAGTTGTACATAAACACTTTTACATCAACAAAAGCTTTCAGCTCTCACAGAAGACAGTTACTCAATAACGTTTTTGTTGTGCCACAATTCCCAGTTTTTTCTATACTCAGTTTTCCTTTAAATCTTAAGTTTGGATTTTTTTTTTCCCTTCTAATTATTCATGTACCAGATTTTCTTGTACAGTGTTTTCACAGCTTTACCATTTGCAGAGACCACACACCCTTTTAAATTACGTATTTGTGTAGCTACCTAGAGTTGTATCGTCCAACCACCTGGAACAGAGATGTTTGGTGGAACATTTGCTTTCACTGTTTGTGCAATATGCATTTATTTCCTATACAAAATGCTTTAAAAATCAGTTGAAACTAGAAATATTTTAAGAGTCCTGTTTTCTGCCTTTATTGGTCACTTTAAAAGGAAAAAAAAAAAAAGAAGTTTGTAGTGAAAGATGTTAGATCCTGTAATCGTCACATTCATTTGAGCAGGTACTGAGTGATGCTGTATATATAAATGTGTACTGGTTTGATTTTCTCAGACCACCACGTGGCATGCTTGAATATATTTCCCTATTGCAAATGTCTGTTAATGCAAATTAGGCTACTCCAGAATAGTGTGTTTAACAAAGTTCATTAATTTTTATGGTATAAAGAATTTAGACATTGTACATTGTATGGAGCCCTATCTTTACAAAAGGTCTAAACTATATAAAATACTTTATTATCTTTTCCTCCCATTTTTTTTTTTCATTTGATAGTGTTCACCATAAGAAAAAAAAAAAATTGCATAAATATAACTGCTTCACTACATTTCACATACCTGTATTTATCTGAGTGCTGTCCAAAACTGTTGTGCTAGCCAAAGTAATGTACTAAACCATTTGGAAAACATAACCCATTACACTCACATTAATGTTTATATGCACTGTTGTCGCCATGTGAGAAGGCATCCAATTCGATACCACCACCACGTCAGACCATTTTATACATTTCAGTGGCCTTTAAAAACAAAAAAAAGTACTTAAGTGAAGATCGCTTTTGTTAGAAACAGCTTTTATATTTTCACTAAACCATTCAAAATATGACATCCTATTGGCACATAGTTTCTTGCCGAAAACCACTGAACAGATCAGCCATTAAAACAAATTGTACATTGTAAAGCTTGTAGTAGCTATTGTATTATTGATTATATTGTATACTATATTAAATGTGAATTTGTACCCCTTCATTTAAAAAGGTCATTGTGTTCTACTGCCTACTCGGGGGGTGGGGGTTAGTTTTATGGGGGTGGGATATGTTTTGGTAAGGAAGACATGATGTCCTCTCTCTGTTGATTGGTTTTTTGAAGATGTAAGGTTATGCTCTTACTACCAAGCTCAGGATTCTTGATTTTAAAGGTACACAGATAGTTTGAGATATCTTATTGTAATCGATCTGTATGAGAGGTGGGTCTGAACCATAGGGACTTCCATTGTCTTACGCTAACATAAAATACAGAATTGAATGGCTGCAACATATTGAGTTCTGTTACAAGACAGTTAGGCATATTCTGGATTATATTTGGTAAAGTTTGGGTGCCTGTGAATGATTAAATACGTGTTTCTAATATTTTAGTGTTTTATATTTAGGTTATTTATTCTTTATATCTAAAAAAAATGAATGGCTACTGTGCTATATTGATTTTATTGGTAGTACTGAGCAGACCTTGTATCTGCATGAAACTAGTTGCAAAACCCACTATTTTGGAAAAAAAAAAAATTGTATTTTGACATATACAAATAAAATGAATACAAACTATTTTAAATGTGTGAAAGTTTTACTGAGAAGACATTGACATTTGTTATGAATTTAAACCATGTTATAAGTTTGCTATTTAAATTCTTTGGTGGGCATTTTTCATTCATTGCGCTACTTGGATGCAAGGTTCAAGTACCTTTCAAAGATTGTAATCAAATTGTGATTATTTGCACATCATTGTACATGCACATCTGTAAATGCAACAGTAAAAATGCCATATTTATGCAATCTGTAACAACTTGGACAAATGTTTATATATTTTACATAAACCTGTCTGTGTGCAGAATCTGAGAACCATTTTTTACGTGGTATTAACTGACTCTCACAAAGCAGTTGCTAAACTTGTGTCACCGTCTTGTTGTACTGATCGTGCTGCAGATCAAACACGTCCCCAGAAAATCCAGCTACCACAGAGAGCAAACGGGTAGCGGAGGTCTGTTGTGTTATTTAGGAGACAGTTTGCATCTGAGAAATATATTATTGCTGGCAGCTGACTCTGGCAAGCTTCCTGAAGTGACTAACTGCTTAAATGGTGATTCAAAACAGCCACTTAGATTTTCCAGGGGACTTGTCACAGTGTGGAAAGGGATCTTTATGTCCCAGATTTAACGTCACGGAGGAGTGGAAGTAGCTGGTGCTGGAGAGCTAAGAGGCGAAGGGCATGCCCAGAACCAGCCCCAGCCATGGCAGAAGCCATAAGCCCAGAGGAGGAGTGACCGCAGGTGGGACAGCAGCCCCGGTGGCAGCAGTGGCTGGGTAAGGACCTTGACCTTAATGGCTCCAAGCAGTAGCAGTTACCTAGAAGAAAAGACTGGGGAGCTGGCACTTCATTTTTTGCCCACCTTCTCTGCCTCACCATAAACAATTCTTTCTGGACCTCCTAGTTCCTGCTGCGTACTGCTTTCAGACTTGTGTTATCTCCTCGGCAGATTCTAAAACAAGCAGTTGTAATTCATAGTGTGTAGGTTGGTGTATTTGTTTGCTCAGCACCGAGGACAAAACTTGAGTCTCGGTACTCCCTCCCTTAGAAATATCTTCCACGCTAAACTTTGGTTTGTGCTCAGATGAACATTAAGCCAATGGCTATTCATCTTACCTGTGCAATATTCCCGGCCGCCGCCCAGTTGATGGTCTTCTAAGAGGAAATGTTTTGTCACAGAACAAGCGTCCTCTCATTTCTTTTTTAGAAAGACTTATTTACCTGTCATCTTATAGAATAGGAGAAAAAGCCTGCTTTTCTATAGCTGAAGATACCCGCTTTAGGAGAAGTGCATCAAGGGAGAAATTTTAACTACATCCTTCACTTTTATCATACAGAAATGGGCTCCATACAAGATGGCTCCGACCCCTGCTAGCAGACTTAACCATAAGGTTTATAGTCAAGAGTGAGGGCACCACATAATCATAGAATCATAGAATGTGTTGGGTTGGAAGGGACCTCTAAAGGCCATCCTGCTTATTGTAGGGACATCTCTACCTAGGTCAGGTTGCTCATCATGCCTGACCTTGAATGACTCCAGGGATGGGGCCTCCAATACCTCTCTGGGCAACCTGTTCCAGTGCTCAGCCACCCTCATATTAAAGAACTTCTTTCTAATGTCTAACGTAAATCT
>JAVSBS010007311.1:0-18941 GCA_033124195.1 Coracias cyanogaster
GAAGAAGTTGCATAAGAATGTAATCAAGGCAGTGTGTGCTTCAAACCTAGAGTTGTGTTGTCATGTGCGTAGTTAGCTCTGTTATGTGGTTATGGGATCCAAGAGGATTTGTCATGGCTGATTGACACAATTTGCTCTCTGAGTACTAAGATTATTTTAGAGAGGGTGGTTGCTGAGCTCACCTCAGTTTAGACCTTAGTGGGTGGAGCACAGTAAGCATGTGATTATGCCTGATAACAAAACTTGGTGCTATAAGAAGTTGATATACACAATGTCCAACTGATGCTCCCGGAAGAACCTCAGGATACAACAAATGCAGTTGTCAACAGAGAATGAGGCCAGGGTAGTGGTGCAAAAGGATCTTCTCATAGTCTAGTTAGACTAGGGTGCTCTTCCAGCATGGTGCAGGCATGTATGAATATGAACTTGGCAGGAGGAGATGCTTCATAAAGCACTGTGAGCTCGATGGCCACTTAAGTGCTGATACTGCAGGAGAAGGAATTAGACCTTTTTCTGTATCCTTCATCAGGAAAAAGAAAGAGAGAAATTCCAGCTTCTGTGGCTTCTTCTCTGTCTCCAGTGAAGTTCACCACCACCTGAAACTGTGCTTTTTGTGGGCTGAAATTTTTGGCCCATGTCTCTATATGTGTGTGAGACAAAACATTACAGATACACACCCTTCCTTTTTACTCTTTTAACAGTTTTTCCACAGAATTGTTCTTGCCTGGTCTTCCCCATTTTTTTGGCAGCCTTTTCCTGAGTTGGGTTGCTCCCAGGCAGCACAGTGTGGTAGCACAACTGATGAAGGGCTGTGGGGCAAGGACACATCAGCAGTAGGGTAAGCAGAGAGTGCTGCCAGGACTTTGCTGTGAATCCTCAGCCTCATCTGTGTCTGTTGAGATGTCTATGTGCCCGTGCTCTAAACTAGGTTTGTGAAGTGCTGCACAAAGCACTTCCGTGGAAGGAGTGGTCACCTCTAGCAGAGGGTGTAGGAACTAATTGCTGTAAGAGAAGGGGAAGGACTGGAAATGCCTCCAGTCAGTGCTGTCTTCATGCCTTCCATGGAATAATGCCCTGAAGCTCTGCTGTGGGTCCTCTCAGTGCTGTGGTATAAGAGATAACCATGCGTTCCTCCAAAGCAGACTGATAAAATCTGCTTCCATTGCACAAAGCTGCACTGCTCCCTTTTGTGGGGAAGGAGCTGAGATTCCCTGTGGGCCTTAGCTGTAATTTGCCTCTCTTGTTTTCAATGGTATCTGTCTATTTTGGAAAAATCTTCATTTAAGTCTTCCTTTTCCTTGAAGCCTGCCTTCAGACTCAACAACAAAAAACCCCATTGAGCAAGTGAAACTACAGGCTTGTTGTTTCCTTGATTTTGGTGATGTTTACCAAGAACTAACTTTGACTGACAGTCTCTCAACCGGATAAAAACAGATCTGTGCTGAAATACCCTCTGCTCCCAATTATCTTAATGGGAAAAGGAGCTCTTTATGTCTTTTATTTCTCTCTCAGGTAAATCCATAATTAACTTGGTTTTGGTACATTCTTCTGACCAAACACTTGCATTCTTTAATCTGCTTCATCACTTTCATTATGGTCAGGCTCATAAATCCCTTAATTTTGGAGAAGTAATTTGGGTATGTTCTCTGGACCTTCGTTTTCTGCTGAAGTAATGTATAACCTTGGAAGTTGCTATCAGCACAGATTTGGCCTCTACAAAGCCTACCTGAAAGGAGAACTGCTGTCATCCAATGGCTTGCTTTTGAATGGAGTTTTAGGTAATGGCACTAATATCGTTCAGTCTGATGTATATTTAATAATGTCCATGGAATTCCAATATTTGAAATTTGGATTGAGAAAATGGGGTGGGGAATTAGCCTTGTTTCTTCCTGTGTTGTCTGATTGTGCAATCTCCTATTGCTTTGTGACGCCATCAAAATTTCTAATGCAAACTTGGACACCACTATGGTGACGTTAAGTCTCCTGACAATGTGCTCACTTTTCTTAGGAATTACTTAAAAGCAGGAGGTGAGCAGGGCTGCAGATAGTGTAGTGGATGGTTTCTAGCACTGTGGCACAGCTGCTCTGGGTGCATTGCCTGAACAGCTGTTTTAGAAGGCTCCTGTTGCAGGGTCTGCACTCATTACCACCAGGTAACTGCTGAGGCAGCACATGGTTGTGTGTTTTGGATACGTTTCATGCCTGGTTCTCCAGAGGCAAGTCACTCTAGTTTGTGGAGATACCTCAAAATAGAGCCAGTTGCTGTCCAATGAACATGTGTTATTTGGCTTAATGTATGAAAACATTAGCTAGGGTTTTCTTATGCCTGTTGGCAAAAAAGTGTTCCTTTAAAGAAATGCCAATAATAATAAGAGCTACTTCACATAAGGTCTGAGTTTCTTGACTGTGAGTGGGAAATTATGTAGATTACCAACCCTGAGAACCCTCTGATACACAGTGTCATGATTAGAGGGTGTGAAAGTCTATTTGAGGACTTGGCTAATTTAAACTACTTGAGCTCCACAGCAAAATTACTTCAGGTAATGCTTGACAGCTGTGTTTTCTAGCAATAAGGGCTCAGTATGTTACGGAAGACATAGTTTGTTTGCTGTTTGTGACCTTCTCTCATTTTGAAGCAGAGCTTGCACTAGTGACTGGTTTGGAGGGCTTGAGCAGGGGATGGTTTTGCTAATAGTGTTCCAAGCTGAAGTTATATTACTGAAGATTGAACAGACATTTTATTTTTACTGTGTGATGTGGTCTGATTTGTTAGCCTTTGAAGATAGAATTGAAAGATAAGATGGCAGCTTTTTTGCAAGGAAAGTGTTTGGATTTTGTACTCAGTTTAAGAATCTTTTGCTCTCCATGTGTGCCTGTGCATATGATTTAAACCACATTTCTAGAACACACATGGAACATATTTGAAGGCAAGAAGCATATAATGTGTGTGTGAACTGTAGTGTTATGGTATTATCTGTGTGTGTATGTCTATATATATATACACACTTTTATATATATATATATATGTTTCACTGGATGCTAATTATCTCACTAAGACTTACCACAACATCATTACAGCTACTACTGCTAGGAGAGTGTTATCCCTTGTGGCCCATCCAACATTTGTTTTAAGAAGTTGTCCCTGCCACCCTCCAGAAGTCTGCTTTCTGGTGCTTTTCCCGCCTTGAGCTTCAAGTCTCCTATGACAACTAGCATCTGTGGTCTGGAGACTTGAGTTGTTTACAGAAGGCCTCATCTACTTCTTCACTGTGTGGTCTGCAGTAACCTCTCATCACAATGCCACCCTTATTGGTCTTTCTTCTAATGCCAGCCCACAAACATTCACCCAGCCTATTGTCCATCCCATAAATGAGCTCCACACATTTGAGCCGCCCTTTTATGTAATGGGCAACAGTTCTTCATTCTTCAGGGGCTTGGAACTAGATTATCTTTAAGGGTCCTTCCAACCCAAGCCATTCTATGATTCATTGTTCCATTTTGTTCCATTCATTGACCCAGTTGTTCTATTTCTCTAGTAGCCTTCATTGTTCAAGAAAGTCCCATGGTCATAAAAGCCAAAGTGCCGCCTGGGATACCAGTCATGCAACCAGACATTTATTTGCAGTTATTGTCCACTCCTACCTGAGCTTTTGCTTTTAGGATCAAGGAGAGCATCACCTGGACTCGCGCTTTTGCCCACAGAGCTCTGTAGCAATTCTTCATGTATTCTGGGTCTCCCTTGGCAATGTCACTGGTGCCTACATGGCTGAGCAGCAAGGGGTGATGGTTGGAGGAACAGGTGAGCTTCACTTGCCTTTTTGCATCATCCCAAATCTGGCACCTCACAAGTGAAACATCTCCCATGACAACATCTTTGGTCAGTACATAGGCGCCTTTGACCCCTGCAGAAGGGACTCCAGCCACTGTTACTCAGCCCCTCCTCATGGTGCTTATCCTCAGATCAGGTCTTGTAGGCCTTGAAACCCCACTTCATTGAGTTTGTACCCCATTCTGGGATATTATGGTACAGTACCAATCCTGTCCATTCAGACCTGAGGGCAGAGATGGAGTATCTGTCCTGCCCGAGAAGTTCCAAGCTGCCAACTGCCTAGGAGTCTCCATCTACCACATGCTCACATGTAGCCTCTCAACTTCCCTCCTTCCTCACGCTGTGTGCCTTGGGCTCTTGCTTGGGCAAGACCGTGAAGACCCTGTTTATCTCCTATTCACTCTCTACTCTTCTCCTCCCACAGGCCCCTTAAGTGGCTGCCCAGTGCCCCACAGCACTGCACTTTCCTAGGGGAGTCCATGGAGGAGGTGAGGTCACCTCCTCCCTCTGGGCTGTGGCTGCTGGTTTGCTAGGGTGCTATCTCTAGCCACTGCTTCTGGTCCAGAATCTGCTAATTCAGGTGGGAAGGGTGAAGTGAATAACGGCCCTGGGCTTCATGTGGAGGAAGGAAAGGAAATGAATTGCTGTGGATTTCCTGCGGCATCATGTTTCAGCAGAGTGTCACAGGGACAGGGCACGGTGTACCTCTCTGGCAAATGGGGCTGTGCTGGGCAAAATGGGTCCTGAGAGGAGAGACCCCACTGGGTAGCCAAGCTTGACTTCTCATAATTAGTGTTTAGAAAGGCTAGTCCTGACAACAGTAAGAAAATGTTTCTTGCTTTCTTGTCTCCAGGTATCCTATTAATGGTTTTGCTGCAGTCAAGGTCTCAAGTTCTAGAGTATAAAAAACGGTTGGGTTGCTTTTTTGTTTCGTGTGTTTTTTCCCTACAGGGTGTGGTGATACCTTTTCTGGACTTTTTTTCCCCTCAGTGCCAAACAGAAAAAGGTCCTCTAATTTTGATAAGTCATTTTACCAGTAATAACCAGCTTCGAGATAACTTTCTAAGTCACTGGAGAGTTCTCTCATGAAAGTCAGTAGTTCTTTTCATTGAGGTGGTGGTTTATTTTAAATTGTGGAGTGCCTTTTGTTCATTCAAATACATACCTCATCCTCATCAAAATATTAATAAGTGGGTTTTTATGCATAAGTATTTATTTCCAGACCCAATTTGCAGCTGTTATGGTTTGTTGGATCAGCAGTTTCATTTTTTAATGAAAATTCTAAGGAGGTTTTGATTAGGAAATGCAATGTCTCGCAAAGAGCTATTAAGTTTTAATGTGTCAACATCTGCTTTTCCTTTAAATTACTTTTAAAACTTCATACCTGTTTGAAATTAGAGGAACTGTGTATAAATTAAAAGTCTATGTGGCAGGAGGCTTCTATCCCTGTAACAACTTGAAAAAAAAAATTAAAAATGGCTTTGAGTCAAATTCAGATTCACAAAAGGAAGTGATACTCTGGAGTAACATGCAGAATGATTCCTTAAGCCTTTTTTGTGTTTAAAAAAACCCTTTGAGGAGCTGTGGGAGTGCATTTTAAAAGCCAGTGATTAAGTTTAGTCTTATGGTCCCTGAGCTACGCAGGTTGATGTGATCCTTCTAGTGCGGGAGAAGGATTTCAGCAGGAGGATGGCATTACCCAAAATCATATGGCGCGACTGCCAGCTGGAAGTGAAGCTTTACAGCCCATACCCCATGGTTCTGTGTTTGAGCCAGTGGTCCTGCATTAACTCCCACAAAGCTGGGGGGAGAGGAGGAAAGAGAGGGAAAGTCTGTTGCTTGTTTGGCCCTGCATAAATTAAAAAGGCCCATGCAACATCATGGAGGAAGACATGGGAACAGCATGGCTATTGGTGAAAACACATGCTCACAAAGGTGGCGAGACAAGTGGTTTACAGTTCACTGACAAATGACTTGGTTTTGATCCAGCTTAAGCTGGAAACAAAACTAAGCTGTAAGTGAACTGGATCCTACAGCTGTTCACCAGATCTGGGCCTTTGTAAGGCTGCCTCCGCGTCAGCCACTCCCAGAGCAAGGCTCCCACAGCGCCTTGTCCCCAGACAGATTATTCAGCAGAATCTATTAGAAAACTGACTTCAGCATTGCCAAGGGTTTGTTGGCCCTGAGACTGGCCTGTCTGAATGGGAAACGTTGCTGGAAGATGTCTGGCAAGCCCCCTTCCCTGGGGTTGCCTTGCCTGTTTGTCAGTGCTGAGAGAGGGGAGAGAGCTGGAGAGGCCATTTTGTGTTGCACAGAGCTGTCTGTCCTCCAGCCTGTTTGGCTGCACCAAGAAGATGAAAATGGGAGAGAAAGGAAAGGAAAATTATGTTGATTTGGCTGTTTGGGTTAAAAATGGCGTTATAGGTTTGCCTTGGGTATTCACATACATGTTTTATTGGGCATTTCTTTTCTTGGTTGGGAAAGCTGGATGATCTCCATATTAGTTCTGGCATCCTTTCAGCCACCTTCTCCTACTGATTTCTACTCTCCAGAGAGGTGATCCTGCCCCTATTCTTCACTGTATCACCTCTGGTGCTTGCCTGTCTGCACAGCGAGCCAGCTCAGCTATCTCACGTGACCACAAACTCGCCAAACCAAAGAAAATTAGTTTTTTGCTAGATTAGTAAGTCAGATCAGTTTATTCCTGAGGGCAAACTGCAGAGAGGGGGTGCATGGTGCAGGTTAAGGAAGGAAGAAAGCTACATGTCAGCAGAAGGCAACCCTGCCTGGTGGCATGGATCTGCGGCGATGGCTCTCTTGGAGCCGTGCCCAAAGTGTTCCTTCTTGGGTATCCACCAAGATGCAAACTCAGTGAAGCTTAACCTGTAGAAAGACCATGCTAATCTCTTTCTGCCTCTCTCATCAGTTTTTCAGTGTGGATTCTCTGATATTTCTTCGGGGAATATTCTTTACTTTCATGCAATTCTGTTAAAAGAGCCAGTCAAGCACAAGAGGACAAATCGGTTTAGGAAACAAATTTCATTCATCCCAATACTCATAAACCTATTTGTGTTAGAACCTGTAAAAAGTAATGGATGTCAGAGAACGTATTCCTATTTCCTAGTCATGAGAATTGTAGCCACTGCCAACACAGGTGATCCCTCACGCTAAAATATTAAAGCCAGAGCTATGGCAAATATTATTCTTCAGCTCAGTAATTCTGTATCTCACAGCAACAGCTTCCACAAGTCACTGACTATTGTAAATGCCCATGTCTCACACTAAAATTGATTTAAAAAATTATTTTACCTCATTTGGTCTGTTAATTAAAGTCAACAAAACTTGGAAAAATTATTTCAGGGACAATGTAAGTCTGCTGTATTTCTGTGGGAGAAGAAAAAATGGAAGTGTTATCACTTCAGGGATGTGATAGCTTGTTTCTTGTGCAGAACTTCTTGTGCTGGAAAGTATTTCAAAGAGACAGTGCTTCAGGCTCCAGTAGGGTTACATGTTATTCTAACACTGTACAGCAACTCAGTTTGAACACCTGAAAAACTTTCCAGGTATTTCATGGCAAAGATGCAAAATTCTGCAGCAGTGTTAGCCGCGTGCCGCTTAACAGTTAGACTGGTCTTTGAGTCTTCTCCTGGCAATGACAGACAGACTTGAACTGTGCATATTTACAGGGTGTTTTGTTAATCATCCTTCTTTGCTAGCAAAGATTAAAGAGCTAGCCAGACTCTTGCAAGCTGCAGGAAGCATTTGTTGACTGACCGTGGCAGAAGCTAATGAATACTTTGTCTCCTGTGGACACTGCTGTGTAAAGAGATAACAAGAGGGAACACCAAGCATGCCACCTTGCCCATCTACTTACAGTAACTCAGCCAGCTGGTGATTAAAGCCATCTAGTTTTGGAGGGCACCAACAAAAATGCTCTGGAATTTCATGCTGAATTAAGAAGTTACCGCTCCAGCTGTCCGCTATGTTTCTTTAGTAAGGATGGTTTAAGGAAATGAAAGTCGATTCCCCCTCATCTCCGTTCACAGCCTGGTATGCTAACTTATGCTGAAATATGCTGGCCATCATTTTCCAGAGATGGCAACCTCCAGCAGGACGGCAGGATTGACAGTTTGGGGTGGCATCCGTCACCAGGTATGAACAGCTTGGGCTCATATGTCCACACTGCGTTAGGGTTAGGAGAGGAGACAGGGTTTTGTGGTATCTTGCCAAGAGTTTCACCGAAGTTATATAGATTATACGTTTTCATCAACAGAGAGCATGCTGCTTACCAAGAATTACATCCTATAGCAGATGCAATTGCCTCTTGCCAGGGGAGGCAAATTCATAGAGTTTCATGGGTTCATGTGTCTGCCCACACCATCATGTGCTTCCCTCCTGACTTCAGGAGGGGCAAGGGCATGTTTTAGCTCACCTCTTGAAAGAGCCCTGACAGTACCTTATTTTGTTTTGAAAGAACCCATCTGGGATTTTGTTTTTCTTTCCTTTTAGTATAGTATGCTATATTCAATGTTTACAGGAGTTCAAAATTGGGCTTTCTGGTTGTGTTGAACTTTTTCAGGTGTAAGGCAAGGCTTAAAATGCTTGTATTATTGAAGACTTTTTTTCTGCTTATCACGGAACAGGAAGGAGGGGAAGGCTTTTCTGTCAGGTCCATAAAATAAATTCAAGTCAGGCAGGTTTTGAAGCTTGTAGAAAACTAGAGGAATGTGTTGCTGTTAAAGGACTAGTTTCACTGGAGCTCTGCATGCACTGCTGTCAGTCATGAAGATTTTTGCCTTCTTCAGGATCTTGTCCCTGGGAATAAACCATAATCAATTTTCAGGCTAGATAACATTTGGCAGTTCAAAGAGGTGTAAGCATATAGCTTTCATGAAACAAAGTATTGTTTAATCTTAACAGAAATTGTGTGAGATGTAAGAGAAGAATTTACAAATAAAAATCAAATTAATACCTTTTGTCAGCCTTTGCCATTTCCTGTAAAGCATGATGGATTCAAGTCATTCCTATGAGCTCTGGCAGAGGCATACCCTCATCTCCTGCACATTACTCTAATATATTTAAATATCTTTGATTTATGTCTTGATGGCTGGCAATGCAGCCAAAGTTTTGGAGATGACAATTGCCTGCTAAACCCCCTTTGTAGCTATTATGGTTTGCAGGGTTATTGTGAGGGTACTTACCGTTGTATTATTTTGGTTTTCTGGTAGCTTCTTAGTATTTTCTATTAGTGTGAAAAACCGAGGTTATTCATTCATTGAAAATGTCAATATAGCTCCTATATCATTATCTTAATAACCTGGGTTAAATGCATCACTTGCACACTGCTACAGATCAGTCCCACCTTCCTCATAGCTCTCTATGTCAGAGTGCCTGGCCTTCACCCTCAGAAAATGCTGGGCAATTGAAAATTGCTTTCTTTCCATGCAATTTGCCTCTCTGAAATGGCTCTTGCTTTCTGCACTGTCACCCATTGCATACAGCTAAATGGACAAATGTGAAGCTGTTGTGTGTATCGGTATGATGCACATGCCTGAATGTGTCATGTAGAATCTGAAATTACCAGCAGACATTTATCTGCCCTTTTTCTGTTTGTTTGTTGATAGGTTTTCTGTGTGTATATGAATTTGGGCTACAGGTTTTATATATATTTTTTCTAAACAGATCTAATGCAATATATTCCTTCTGGTTTGAGTGTCTCCTCCTCCCTCCATCACAAAAGCATATAATAATAATTAAATAAAAAATTTTAGAATAAGTCAAATAAGTGTTGTTTAAAATTCTCTTTTGAGAAAGTGGTCTCTGCAGGTGCTATATTTTTCTTTAAAACAGTAAGTTGGCAGCATGAAGTAAAAAAAAGTGGAAGTATGCATTTTTGAAAGAGTAGGTACAGAAGATAATACTTTGGGAATAATTTTGTTTTAATAACCTTCATTCTTAGAAGAATTGCATTCTCTTGCTCTTTGCCGTTGCTATGCGACTGTGTTTTTTTCTAGGAGGTAAGCATGGAGACCTTACCAAAATTTGCCTCATGTTAGCCAGTTAATACCAGTTGCTCCTAACTTATAATAGGCTAAGGAAGAAAAGACTTAGTCCCAAAAGTAGTAAAGAGTGAAAAATACTCTGGAGAGGGATGAATGTTTCTGCATTCTTCTTCTTCAGCTCTTGGCAGAAAGCCTGGCAGTTTTTTTTCTCCCATTTCTCTTGCTGATGGACATTAACACTGTTACTTCCATTACCATGTTTGTATTAGTGTGCCTTCATGAGAAAAGTTTATTTTCACATAGCTATGTATTTGAATGTGTTTCTGGTCAAGGCAGGACTGTATTTTTTTTCTACTGAGGTTTTGGCTGCCCTATAGCATTTGGGTTGTGCTAAAAACTAAGTTTGTTGGAGTCCGCCTGAATCTAGAAAATAATCTGGTTATCTGAGTTGCAACCTAAAAAGCAAACTCCTACAAGAAGAGCTTTTATGAACATGTTGCTGTCAAATAGCAGAAGTCACTTAGAAATGTCTTCTTCTGAGGTTGTTTTAAGAAATTGGTTACCATGACAGGAGAATGTATGGATTCTCTGACATCGCTTTTCATTAAAGTTAACTATGCAAGTCTGACTACTGCTTTCAAGAGGAACATTTCAGTCTTTGAACACTGGACTTCAGAGTCCTATAAACAAATGTTTTGGCCATGTGACACAGTAACACCTGTCATGATTCCATGACCACCTTTGTGTTTTGTGTATAGTCTCTCTGCAGTATTAACCATAAATATGTGAAGCCTTGTTCTTCTTAGGGCTGATTTTTGTGTGTGCTTTCCAAGGAAACTACCTAGATGTATTTGGTGTTTAAGAATTGCTTGTAAACAGGTAAAAGGCTATTGCTATGCAAATTCGGTACTCGTGGCCTTCCATTTTGCATGATTTCTTGGGTTCTCTGAAGACTATAACTATAGTTGAAGTGCTGCAAGCCATGATGGAAACCTAAGGGTTAGCTTTTAACTCAAGACTTGGCTGAGTTCTTCACAGCTGTGTGAAGGCAGCCACATCATGTAATACTATTATCTCATTAGGTAATCAGTTGACCAGATACATCATTACTTACAAATTCATTGTACAGAAAAATCTCTTCTGATTCTAAGCTGTGGTTCAGCTGTGATACCAAACTTAAAATCAAGCAAGTGTGTATATATATATTTAGATGACTGACTTCTGAATGCAGGCCAGACAGAAGCAATTTGCACATTGAATGTGACAAGCTCACAGTGTAGAATTTTAATCGATGAGACATTTCAGCTCATCTCCATGTATTATTGATGCTTGAAGACTAATATTGGATTGAAATATGGCAAACTTTCTCTTCCCAGAGGAGGATTTGGAGAGAGTATAGAAAGACTCAGGGTGATGAGGTTAGACATAGTGAGGAGCATTCTGTCCTATTACACTGCTAATCAGACTGGTTGTTTATGGCAAAAAAAGATATCTCTGTTACCACCTTTGGTGTAGTACAAACCTTCAAAAATACTGACACTCTTCCAATTTCTCTCGTTAGAATTGAATTCCAGAGACAAGACAACTGTTGGACCTGTGGTGCTTTGCTTTATGGAAATTAATTACTTTGTTGCTCTAATTTGTGAGGCTAACTGACTATTGTGTGGAATAGTTGCACTGTTCTTCACTGTTACTGGTGTCAAGTCAACTTCCCTTGCAGCTGTCACCTTTCACAGGACTCTCATGAAAATATCAGAGATCGTCTCACAGCAGAGCATGCCTTATTGCCCAGGTGCCCAGAAGGATAATTATTTTGTAACTGCAGAACATGGTTATCTTCTTGAAAGTACTAGGATGGCACATCCTTTGACTATCATTATTTGTGTATAGGTGCCATCAGTCATTCCCAGCACTTTTAGTACCTGTCATATGAAACTTACAGTTCAGGTTTCCTAAACTTAATCAACAAATGTGAATTAAAACATCTTAAAATAAAAAGGAATTCTTATATACTAAAATGAAATCTGTGTTCATAAAAGGAACATTGAGATCACTGGAAACTTCAAAGATTAATTTGAGGCAGAGAATGATTGGCTTGTATTAATAGGGGAGAAAACTTTATTCCCAGCTGGGGAGGAAACAGCACTGGCAGAAAATCTTTGAAGCATTTGTTCATAACAGAACAATCTAGTCTTTGGGGTTCTGTTAAATGAATTAAAATCAGCTTCCTTTCTCTTAACATAGTGAATTAACAATAAGAGATTAACAGTATTGAGAGAGAATTCTAAGAGCTCTGACTCGATTAGCTCTTTGTAAGTGGATAAACTTTATTTTGGCCAGTGTTGAACGAGTAACTCATTACAAGTAATGCATTCAAGATGATGAAGGGGGTTTTGCTCATAAAAAAGTTCAACTACATTATTTAAATACATTCCATACATTTTTCTCTCCAGTAAGTGGGGAGAGCAGTTAGAAATCTCTACCCTATCATTATAAATCCAGGAAAGTGACAGAAGGATGAGGAGGTCCTCAAATTTCCAGATGTTGTACCTGAGAACTCAGACTATTTCAGGCAGTCTTTAAAGAAAAGTAGATTGTAAACATGGAAACTGCAGAAGCCATGTGTGTGGCGTGGCATTAGCAAGTAGAAAAACTTGCTGGTGGTGTTTGCACTTATCACAGTGAATAATTGATAGTTGTCAATAAATCCCTTAGGCTGACGGTAAGCTTGAAACATCTTCAGAGCTGCGGCTTCAAAGGTACCTTATACAATACCTGAAACCCAGAGGGCTTGTGTGTGGAATTGCAGATGAATGTTGCTGCATTAGTGGATCGCTGGCACTGTTTCTCATTCAGATCATAGCCTGCACAACTGGTAGCATGCCCCATGAAGTAAATTATTATAATTGTCATAATAAAAATAATTTAACAGATCACTTTTTTTTATAGTCAGCAGTCTGTAATGATTGGGTGTACTGCATTATAAGCTGGTTAGCTCAAATACACATATTTGAAATGTAAGTAGGATTTTTAGGGGCTCATAGCATGGTATGCATACAAATCACATTTTAAACTGCTTTAATACTTTAAGTAAATCTTCACATACTGCTCCTTTCGGATTTAGAAAGACAGTAATTACATCATAAACATTCACAAACTATTGGAATCACTTGTTGCAGCTTAACAGTGTCCATGCAGATTTGTCACTTCTTTCCAAGGGATTATGTGAACTTAATTTTTGGGTTGTCAGTCTGCCACCCATCACAACTGCTAAGCTCTACTGTAGGAACATAAGGTAGTTTAAGTAATCAATATTGGGCAAACTGTTTGTTAAATGGGTGACAGGTGCTAGGGAGATATTAGCGATGTGTCCTACAAGTTTGTGGTGGGATTTTCATAAATTATTTAAGATTTCCCCCACGCCCTGTGTGCTCTTAAAGTGATTGCAGCTTAGCAGTTCCCTTCTGTGAATATCATCTCCGTGTCAGGATGGTGTAGATGCTGAGACTAAGAGCAAGACAGCACACAGGTGGTCAAACATCCAAAACTAGATGGAGAAGAATAAGGGGAAACACAGAACATCTCTCTCTTTCATCATATCAGGTGTGAGTTAAATTATATATCATCCTCTTATGTCACAAGTGAAATACCAATCATTTAAGAGACATGGTGAGAATACTGTAGTTGTGAAGGATACTTGTAGTTGTCAATGATACTTTAAAAAATTGAAATAAATAAAATAAATAAAGTTTTCCCCAAACCAAACTTCTAAATTGGGCACTTCATGTGCCTGTTCTGTATTTAAGCATCGATTTTCTTTTAAAAAATTCCATTTGTGATTTGAACAGAAATCAGAACAAATGAAGCCATTTTAACATTGCCATTGCCAACAAGCTGATGAAAATCTGGATACAGTTTTGGAACCTGTGTTAGGAATACTTAAGTTAATTATTGTTGTTAAAGCTAATGGTAGTTGAACTCTTCTTGTTGCTTTGTAGTTCTTGTAGAATTATCAGTGGTAGCTCTTTTGAAATTTCACATTTGACTGGGAACAAACCAGACTGAGAAAAATCCAATTGTCAAGCAACTCAGGACAATGAAAATCTCAGTCTGAGAAGTGATATTTAATTACTTACTGCCTAGACAAGCTTGTAAAACAAATTTAATTACGTGCAACAGACAAGCTGCTGACCTCCACTTAAAATCCTGTGTACGTAGAGTGACCTGTAGGTCTGACCTGAGATTGAAAGAGGGAAAAAAAAGGCCCAAGTTTCCTTTTGCATGCCACCAAAGAGCAGCTGGGCCCCGTACCCTCCCTGGGGGAGCAAATGCGTTTGCTGCCTGCCCCACAGTCATGTCAGAGAAATGGAAAGATTTAACCAAGGTAGAGGCTGAGATGAGTCAAAGTGCTTCTGACCACAGGAATAGAGTTCAGTGCATTCCTTGAGCAGATAGACACGCTATGTTCTATCTGCCATTTCCTATGTTCAGATACACACCAAAATGTTAGTTACTAGCGGCCTTATTTTCATCCTGTTGTATAAAAAGAAGCCTGCTGTTGAATTGTGGTGGTGAAGATGGATAGCTGAAGATGGATAACTGCTGATGAGCTCTCATGACAAGGAACTAAATTTAGGTCCTTGGGTGTCTGCAGGAGGGAGTGGGTTGTTCATTTGTTTACCTCTGTGCTACAGGATTGCAATCCATAAATAAATGTGCTTGCCCAAGCAGAGCACCTCTACAGCACAAGTGCAGTGCTCTTACCCAGAGCTTGCAGCGGAATTGGGCTGTAAATGAGGGGAAGGTGGTTTTAAAAGTGCAAAGTAGATATGCAGTATCTTTTTCAGAAGTTAAAAAAGTGAACACATCCTGAGAAGGTCTTTCTATACAGGAGTGGAATGAAAACCTTGCAATGAATGCCAAAGAATGGAAAAATCCTCTAGATAGTGTCCTGGGAATGGGGAGAGGGGATTATACTGATGCAGGTGCAGGGCTAGTAGTCAAGGCTGCAAACATGCTTCAGTGATTTTTCCTTTGCTTTTCACTGAACTTCTGATTCCAATCTCCTATGTAAGGCTCCAGCTCCCAAACTCAAGCATGTGCAGCTGGGCAAGCTGCAGCATTTGCCCCTCCCCGGCAGCAGCTTTACCCCTGTGTTGGAAAAGGCAGCCCACTTGCCAGGGCTACTGATAGGACATCTCTGCTCCTCAGATTCTTTGTTTTACAACCTGGTGTAGGAACGTAAACAGCGACCTATTGTGTTTTATCTTACACTGTGAAACTTCCTCATAAGCGCTTGCCAATCTCAGTTTATATAGACCTTATGATTATATTTTGGCATGAAATTAGCCAGCAATATATGCCTTGCCTGAAATATGAGCAGCTACTTGCCAATGTGTTAGATGTTTGCCTGTCCTTGTAACTGAATTCCAGGAATACACAGACAGCAAGAAAGAGATACAACCCTATTGAGTTACTGTTGCTACTCCTGGCATATCCATAATGCACATGTACACACACAAGAAAAATAAATATAAAGAGATACATATGAGTATAGGAAAGTGCAGCTTTTTCTTATAATCCTAAATTGTATGTTTGTGTCTTTATGTATATGTTTTCCCTATAAAACACAAATTTGTTTCCCCCAATATTAAACTGCTTGATCAAAACTCCTTATACATCACTACTGAAGACTGAGATACGTATTATGGAGAAACCAAATTGAACAATAAAATGCTGTTCCTCCCAGGAAAGTTGGGAAACTTTATAGATCATCTGCTGCAGAAATTGCTCATTTTTACAAGAAGGCAAGAATAACTGTGTTGTTACTTACTGAGGGAAAATAACAAAATCTTTTTTTCACTGAAATGAACTTAGATGAATTTCCAGGTGAAATAGTGCATCAGGAATATGGTGCTACCATTTTTGAGAGCCATATATGACAGTCCAGTATTATATCTGAAAATTGTTCTCTGTATGTCCTGCCCTCTGTATAATTTTGGCACACCTCTATAGTGGTTCTGCTTTAAATGAGCTCTTCAGAAAAATTTGCTGTCAAGTCTGGAAAAGATAATGCAACACCTTAATTTTCCATATTACAAAATGTTCTGAAATGCTTGCGGAGGGATCCCAGTTCATGCATCAAGTCAGCTGGAGTAATTAGGGCATGATGCAATTGTTTCTTTATGGGCCTGAAGCCATCCCAAGAACCACAAAGGCTCATTCATTGTTAAAAGGTTGCTTTAACCCTTGGCCAGGTGGGTGTCATGGGTTTTGTTCACTCTGAGCTCTGTGACAATGGAATCAGAAGTTCACAAGTCACTCTGCTCACAGGACTGCAGTTCCACATGTCCCTCTCTGAATCTTTAGGAAGACCAAACACTGTTCAAGAAAAGTCATTTTGGGTTGGGTTTTTCTTTGCTACAGAAGGATATAAATACTATTCACAGTATTCAACTTGATGAATCAGAATTGGAAACTATTTTGGCCAGCCTGATATGTTGTCATCCCCCATCTTCCTTTGGAAAATTTTGGCCTTTCCGCAAGTTCAATTCCATGAGGAGCATCGTTTCTGACTGCTGAGAATAGCAGTAAAAATCTGCAAAGCTATCTTCACTTGGATTTTAGAAAAAGTCAGTTACAAAGTTGATGATTTGTGCTACCTGCTTCTTGTCATTAGGATGACAATAATTTTGCAGTTTTAAAGAACTTAATACACTCTTTGTTCACAGACACACTTTAAATTTGGATATTATGCTTCTAAACATTTGCCTGCCTTCACTAAGGCAGTGTGAACTGTTGCTGGTCTTTCTCTCTGACTACTATGGAAAAACATTTTTTTGGAAATTGAAAGGTGCTTTGGGGTTTTTTGGCTAGTTTTTGCTTCAGAAGAGCTCAGATAGGTTAATGGGGAAGTTTTTGCAGGTTGTCTGTGTCGAAAATATCTGTGCACATTTAATCTGCAATAATTATTTTAGGCTTTGCTTTCTTTCCTGAATACATTTATCAGCTAAAGACCGTGTTTGCTCTCTTTGCAGCTCCTTTCATGCCTTTCACTGATGAGGCATAGAAAGGATGTGTCGTTGTAATCCAAATCCAGATTCAATATTAAACTGTTTTGTCAATATTTCTGTTGTCTTCCATATAGGTATTTGTGCTGAATTTTCCATATAGGGTGAGAAAGTATTATCTCTCCTACCTTGCAAACATAAATTGCATCTTTTTTTTTTCCTTAAAAAGGCAGAGAAGACTTGTTGAATATGTCTTCCCAAAGGTGTGAATGGCCAGTTCTTTAAAAATCATTTTGTGAGAGCCACGTGCTAGCATTTTTGTGCTCCTTCTGCACACATCACTAGCTCAGATAAAAACCTGACCTGAATAGGTATGTGCCAGAACTGTGTCACCAAAGATTGGAGCCTAAATAGTGGGAACAGATTGAAGGCCTTCATTATCATGTTTTCTTTCTTTGTTCGTCTAATAAATACAAATTTACTCTGATGTTCTTCATTACCTCTAGATTAGCCAAAAGCTTCTCTAATTACATCATTACAAACAATGGGCATTGTATGGATTTATAAATGAATAAACACATGTAAATTAAAACAGCTGAAGGTCTATGTGAATTTCACATATAGGATATTCTGGCATGAAATATCTGTGTAGTAGCATTTCATTCTTTTTTACATCAAGCTCTAGCCAGATTCTCCAGCAGCAGGCCTGTATTTGTTATTGATTTTGTTAATTTTCAACTTTGGACCCAAGCTGTTTAAACAGATTACTCCCCTGCTTTTATCTGAGCCAACTTCCTCATGCTTTCATCAAAGCAAAAGAGATTATTTGACTTTGTCTCCTAACACAGCATTACAAGAGGGTCATATGTTAAGTGACAGTGATGGATTCTGTATCAGGGAACGGCCACTCTGTCTGCACGTAAGTCCTCTGTAATAGTTCCCTGGCAAAGACAAAAACATCTCATTCTTATTTATTTGAAGGCTATTTATTAGTATTCATTACAGTAGTATTTGCTCTCTAACTGAAGCTCATACATTTCAGAACTAGATTAGGTGAGGGTATGTTTGAACTGGAGTAATAACATGCAGGCATAATACATTAGCAACCTGGCACTAATCCTATACCTTAAGCAACAGTTTATTTCTCTTTTGTGGGCACACACTATTTGTGAACTGAGTAATACCTGCCAATAGAAAGGCACCTTCCCTTCAGACTGACTTGGAGTGTCATTGTGAGAATTTAATAGTGAGTAGCACCGACACGATCTCTGGGCACACACAAGGTTTTCCAGTGGGAGCAAAATTCCCTTTTGTACTTAATATCTTATTTGTTAGCGAGTTAGGATGGAGGTAGTGAGTTTACAGATTTCTCAATCAGCTAAATCTATGGAAAATACTTGGAAGACTGCTGAGAACATACAGAAATTCACCTACATTTATGTTTTACTTCTCTCTGCAGGAACAGTTGGGTTATAGTTGTAGAATATGGGTTTCCTCAATCAGAATAGCAGGTGAAATCAGTATGAACATGAGATACTTTGGAGATACACACCATCATCAGTGACTGTAGTGCTGGCAGATTGTGTGTGCTTCCGTTTCTCTGAGCTCTCTTGGGCTTTGTGCTCCAGGCTGAGCAGGTGAAGTGATAAAACACCTTCTGTAAGTTCTGAAGACAGTTTTTCCTAGAGAGGAACCAGAGATATTTTCTACCTTCTTTAAGTTGTGGAAAGAGAACTTCAAACTGTAGCAAATGACAGCTCCCAGACACAGTCTCAATTCACAGCTGAGCAGGCAGGGAAACCCTTCCAGGGTTTTCATGCAGAAGGCACATGACTCTTTGTGAGCGAGGCAGATGCATTAACTCCTTATTATGGATAAGGCCTTTTGTTGCGTGGTTGTCCTTCTGAACAAATCGTACATTATACAGAGACCTCAGTGTGGGTAGCCTGGAGAGAGCAGCAGTGCAGGTGATCTTGGGCTGGCTGCACTAAACTCCAGAAGCCCATCACAAAGTCATTCTCCAAATGCGGATCAGGGATTCCTCCCAGAGAGGGGGACCTGGATGGGGCCCAAGTAAAGGAGGGAAGTGCACAGAAGCAG
>JAVSBS010007311.1:18948-34670 GCA_033124195.1 Coracias cyanogaster
AATAAACTTGAGAATGGTGCGGGAATAAAACATTCTTGTCTGTTTAAATTTTTCATGTTTGCTGCTTAAAAAGAGCTGCTGTAAATGATCAGGACACTTGCAACTATTGAAGGGTGTTTCTGGTACGGCTCAAAATTGCATACTAATTGCTTGTATTTCTGTAGAAAAATCAACACAAAGGTGAAATCGGTATACTCCTAAAAGGTGATGTGCTTGGCATTTGCTTAGCTCTGTATAGTCTAATGTCTGGACATTAGACTGTCTTATATGTAACCTACAGTAGCTCTACATATACTTTAAAAATTCTGCTGCTTCATTTATGTGGTTATTGGCACCTATACATATGCAATCACAACTTGTTTTTCTTCATTATGTATTTCACAGACAAGATATGGATTTTTAAAAGTGCTTATTCTAAAATTAGAATACCAATCCTGATGCAGGTGCTGAATTGTTTCTCTGTTAGCGGTCAATAAACAAGTTAGGAAGTAGCAGATTTTTTTGCTGGCCAAATTACATCTGGTTAAGTTAATCACAGGTTACTTGTCTTTATCCTCCATAGCATGTCTGTTTACTGAGAGTTTTGTGTATATGCTGAGAATGGAAAAATGGTCCTGCAGGCTTTTCATGTTAGTATTGAGGATTGATATATATGTTTGAGGTTTTTTGCTTATACCATGTAATATTATGTAAAACAGGATCACAAGTAGTGATTATAAAGATCTGAACAGGCTTCACTCTACGAAATACAGCAACCTACCTACCTTTCCTTTTTTGTAAAAATATACGCCTAAGTCAAAGCCTTTCTCTAGCATAAATGCCTAGAATCTTATTAAAATTTGATCTAATTAGTGTCATCAGTATTAAAATAGTATATCCCAAGTCTCAGTCATTTAGAAATGATCTGTGCCTGAAAAGATAAAATGAGAAACTCATCAATTAGTATAAATGTCTTAGTGGAGCAGAAAGTGACTTCAAAGAACTTGATTATATATTTGGGTTTTTTTAAATATATCTTTCCTTTTCTTCTGAAGGACTTCCAATTTGGAGCCAACTTTTAAAACTTTTTTAGCATAGTATTGGGACGTTTGAAGCTCCATCACTTGTGTGCAAAATAAATGTAAAGGGAACATTTGGAAATATTTTAAAACCATCTGTTTCATTTTTTAGATGAAAGGAAAATTAAATGCAAAATCTTAATCTGCTTGTGCTCTTCTGCTGCACCACTGTTTTCTTTTTTGTTTTAATGTGTGCTATGGGCTGGTGTTTGATGCAGTATTTAATCATGTTACCCAGCCCTTTTGGTGTGGCAAGCCTTACTATGAAAACATCATGTCTTTTGTCTGCATCTGATCATCTCTGCTCACCTTTGCCAGATGTTTGGGCTCGTCTTATGGTCAGATGGTATCAAACAGCAGTAGAGAGTCCAGTAAGCCTTGAATTCTCAATCTTCATCAAACTGGCAAGAAACTGAAGCCTCAAGTCCTGCACAGGAGGCTCCCTCCTCTGTCACGTGAGGAGCATCTCAATTTCAGGCTGCTTTAGTCCCGTGGCTGATTATGTCTAGGAGCAGCTGGCATTTCCAGCTTCGAGTCCTCCTTATTTCTGTTGTGCAACATCTGGCAACCAAAAAAAGTTTCAATATAAAAGCATTAGAACCAAGAGTCACATGCTGCTTAAGGGATAGCTTGGAAAGAAAGCAAGTATTGTGTCCTCTTGTGTGCAACATCCTCGTGCTGTGGCCTTGTTTTCCTAGTAACAGATACAGCCTGTTTTAAAATTTGGGTTATTTTGGCAATTTGTTTTTTTTTAACAGTGTTTCCTAGTTTCCACAGAAATTTTAGCAACACTGAGGCTTGTTTTGGCCATTCTGCAAGGGACACTGAGTAAATCAAACATAAGACTTTTGAGTATGCCACTGCATACTGACGCTGTCAGTACAATTCCTTATCACTGCAAAACATCCTTTGTGTTTTTTGCTGGGGTGGGAAGCAAGGAAAGAGCAGTACATGAAAGCAAATGGTATATTTTTGTAACACCACATGTATAAATATTGGTGCAGCGGTGGTAGTTTCCATATTAAGTGCCAGCAAAAGTTTTTAAAAATCCCCCTCAGAGCTGTAGGTCCAAAAATGCATGGTAAGGCAAAAAGGTGAATAAACCCTTTAAATGGTTTAAGTGGGAAGTGGAGGAGTGGCATAACTGCAGTCTCATACTCTGCTGTGGGAGCAGGAGGAAGCCCATAAGTATTTAAAAAAAAAACATAAGTGAGGGGGAAAAGGCTCTTTTCTATCTCATGCTGATGATATTGCTTCCTCCTTAGCTTTTTAAATCCTCCAGCATTTTTAGAAATTACTGTTTTATGAAAAATGTAAATGTAATTATATATAATGGATATTTAGTATAAACTTACAGATAATTATCTAGGTTTCAAAGGCAGGATAAAATCCATTGCTAAAATAAGAAAATACTTTTCTATCACCTCTAATAAATGTTTTCCACATCCCTCCATTTCACAATAGAAGTGAGTTGGATCAGCATGAGGAAGCTGCTCATACTGGTTCCCAGCTGTGGATGTGTCAGTGGAGATAAATTTCATGTCCTCGAATATTACCCTTTCCCAAGTACCAACTGCACACACCTTAAATTTCAGTTTTCCAAAACCAAAGCTTCCTGAGGTGTTCATCTGCTCCCTCAGCAAGGTTTTGAGGTTTCTAAAGTGTTTGTACAAGGAGGTTCAAGGCCCGTGTGACTAAATAAAAACAGCCCCAGCTGTTGTAAATGGCAGCTTTTCTTTGCCTTCCTTTTGGAGGAGCAGAGGTCAGGGATATACATTTATTTTCTTTCGTCAGTGCAGGTTTTCAGTGCCCTTCCAGTCCTTTTTCTGCCCGCTGGCCAGCTGGGTCGTTAGCTGATGATGGCTGAGGAGCAGAATTTGCCTTTCTGATAAGACTGGCCTGTGCACCTTGTGAGAACCTCCTGGAGGTGGAAAGGGGCATCTGGAAGCCCAGCTGTTGTCCTTGGGTCACTTTGTTTTTAATAATATACTGAAGCTGGGTAGGTTTTCATTCAGTTTGTAGTCTTGGGGTGTATTAGACATCATGTCTATAAGATTTATTTATCCTTCAGCCCAGAAAATTGGCAAGAGTATCCTGCCTTATCCCTCAAACCATCATGTTCAGAATTTTATGTAGAGTTTTAATGAAGTGTTTTTGTGTAGGTGTGTTTTTTAGAAAGGGGAAAAAAACTTGTTACTTTTTTTTTTAAATTCATGTCAGCCTAAAAGCTTGTTTTACAGACAAACTGCTTTTGCTTATTTTTCTTTTGTAGAAGGTGTGTTTATGTGAGTGCTGCATAGACCTTCTTGGTGGCTTCCACAGAGTAGGACCCTTTGTGCTTTTGCATCGCATATTGTACCTTGCAGAAGTTACCTCTGGGTTATTGTAACACCGGTTTTCTGTTAAATAACAGACTATGAAAAAAGTTTAAATAAAATGCCTTTGGGAATACTAAATGACAAACTTCTCCAAACGTGGTTTATGAGAGCTTTGCAGACCAATCTCCTAAAAGAAGCACCTGCAGTCTGGCTTTATGGCTGATACACAACTAGCTGGCAGACAAAAACCTTGCTAGGATTTCAATTTACAACCTATGATACATAGGGTTCTTTCTTCCTTGTAATGCTTTAAACTGAAATTGAATTTTAAATTAACTTGACACTGTGCTGTTTTCAAGTCAGATAAATAACCATGTTCCTTTTCCCTGCGTTCATAATATATTTGATATCTTACTATGAAAGTATTTCCTGGATTGATATTAATATTATACGTTTGCCTGTCCTTACTTTCCTTGGGGGAAAAAAAAGTGAAATGTAACTCTGTAGTTGTAAAAAGTATTGTTTGCACTTTGACAATGGTATGATTTTGTAGTTTAGGAATTTTCCAGTTTTATTTCTGTTGCTCACTGTAAAAACTTTTGGTTTATTTCTGTGTTTTTTCATATAACTTTGGTTAAACAGTGACCTTCAGAGTTATGTTCTTTGAGCTACCATGCATGGAGGATAGCTTCCATTTATTTTAATTTATCAGAGGGCCACATTCTTCACTTCAGTACCCCATGTACACCTTCACAGTGTTAATGAATCTGTGTCTCAAACTATCATAGTTTGGGGGTTTTAAGTACTTTTTTTTTTTTTTTTGAGTGTTCGTGCTTTTTTAAGCTTAGCCTCACACTGTCCCAGGAGTAAGTGCTTATATAACACACCAGATAGTTATAAATGTGGTCAATGGTGTCTTAATCTGACACCTGATAGCATAATGGTTTTCTGTGCTTTATAGATGATACTACTGGAAGACTATTATAATAGAGTCGCCTTCAAAATAGAAAGATGAAAATTAAATAAATACCCATGTTTCTGTATGTGTATTTATTGTGGAAAGGAAGACTTTTACAGGACAATTGTTTTGTAGGGGTTTTTATCCTAATTCTCCCACTCACAAGTGAACAAAACTTTCTCATAAAATTGTATCTGACAGAGCTTATACCGAGGGACATACAATGACATAATTTACAATGCTGACATGCTGGGCAAAACATCTTTCTTCTGTTTGTGGTACAAAAGGTGGCTAATGCCATGGGTCCTGATGTGTAGCTTGAAATAAGGTATTGGAGTACATCCCTGCGTCCCTTCTCCCCCAGGAAAGTGTTCTCCAGACAGCTCCCATTTTGTACCTTCTGGCTTCTTGCAGGTCATTAGCATTCCAGAAGGAGTTTCACCAGCCCTGAGGCTTTTAACAGTGGTCAGGACAGGCAGAAGGAAAAATTACCAAACACTTTCTCTAGTAGGCTTAGAACTGGAATTGTAACCATGGGCTTTTGTGAGTATATTAAAGACCACTGCTTTCCTTGCCCGCTCTTTCCCTGTTCCCTTGCTAGCCAATACCAATATGACCCAAGAGCATTTTTATTGCCAAGCACAATGAAGGAATATTTTGAGTATTTCCTTTCCGTGAGTGTACTAATGAAGGAGAAAAAAACCCCAAAACCTCCATCTTGAACAGGACAAGAAGTTATGCAGAGCTGCCCAACTCAGCCAGAACCTCTCTTAGGCAAAGGAATGCCACAAGAAATTGGAAAGTTCTTCTTAGGTCAAATAAAAGTAAAATACCAGAGCATTAGTTCGGTTACTTTTCACTGTCTTATACTCCCATCATCTCTTTCTTCTCCCTTTTCCCCACCATTCACCCAAGGTATTCAAATGGAAAAGCTTTCTTTCAGAGGTATTTACAGAAAGAAGACATTCGGCAGCAGATGAGATTGTTCTGATCAAAAGCGTCAGATCAGAGTGCTCTGATCTTTCCCCAGAACTTAGCTAAACATGCAGAAAAAAGACTCTAGCTCTGTACCTTTTGCAGTTACAGGTCTTTTTGGTGGACATTGTCATTGCATGTTCTAGGGGCATGTGCCTGTGCTTATCTAGGCATATTTGTTTGCGTCTCAGCCAGGATATATGCCAAAAAGATTAGACTTCATCTTTCATCCTGAGGAGAAGAGAGCCTAAATGGGTTTATCATGGTGTTTTCATTCACTCTGTCATTTCTCCCTTCTTTATAGTTCATTGTTAGACTTCTAATTTTTCCCGACAGCAGTGCACACCCCTGCAGCTGGCCCTGCATAATGATTCCCTCCTCCTAGACTGACACAAGAGTGGATGCATAAATCTCCTGCCGTCAGGGTGCCTACTTTAGCAGACACGGCCCTCTCTCCCCCCTGGAAAAAATCTGTCCCCTCTGCAGCACTCTCATTTACCACCTACTAGTTTTGCACACTGAGCCAAGATGCCGCCCGTGACCATTATCCTGCCTATGCTAAACATTAGGAAATAGTTCTTTTCTGACAAAAATACGAGCATTTTTTTATTCTTCTCCTAATGACAATTATTAGTGGAAATTGGACTGCCTTTGGCAATTGTATTTGATGCAAACATTACGCCGTACAGCAGCCAGCTCCTGTGAAAAGCAAGAGCTGATTGATGGTTTGAATTAAAAGGAGCTGGAAGATGAGAAAGACTGTCAGGACCAAGATTTAGACTGAAATATAGGTCTTTAGAAGGTCTTAAGTTAGAGATCCCCGTGTTCTCTGAGGCCCTGTATTAATTCAAAATTACTACTTTGAGCCATCAGGTAAGGGCAGCGCTGACAAATCCAGGGCTTCCCAGCTACTGAACTCTTCCAGCACATTGGCAGTTTATAAATCAGATGGGACTTGTGGACTGTTTACAAAGTATTGTTTGAAAATTTCTTCCTTAGCCCTCCATCCTCACATATAGCAGTGGAATATAACAGCTGGCTAAAAATCAACGCAAGAGTAGTTTAAAAGGCATCAGTCTCTGTTCCTGTCCTAAAGATGAAAGCAGGCACAGGATGAACATGCAGTGTACAGGAAGAGCTTTGTCATCCTTTACCAGTAGTGAAGGTAAAGGTCAGCCTCTCTTCCAAGAATCTCTGCCACAAAATACTAGATTTCTCAAGTAGGTATCTGGTGTTAACAGCATGCTGATAGTCTTATATTCACAGTTGCTTTGAGAATTAATTTTTATTTTTCTTTAGCTACAAGTATTTGGCTGTTTTCTCTGCTGCTGTCCTTATGATGATTCATATTGTAACTAAAGAGGCAGATAAACTACAACTGTTTATATACAAATTGAATATGGCGTTGGCTGCCAAAAACCAGTCTCATTAATATTTGGCTTGCTAGGTTGCCTCGTGTTTTGATATTTTGGCTATCAGAGAGAGCAAGTTTAAAATTAATTGAAAATCATTTCTTTCTTTCCAAGTGCACTCTGAGATAGTAGTATTTTCTCCCCTGTAAATGCTGGCAATTGATTATAAAATGTCAGAGGTGTTAGTAGTGTCAGCGACCTTCATCTAGCCAGTTGGAATAATAGGCAAGACTTGCTTTAGGACACAGTGCCATCGCTGACAGCTTTTGTTGCATCTGCAGCCATCTGTATCATTAACAAGGAAAAAGGGTGGATGAGAGTGGATTGTAAATGTAACAGTGCTCATTCCACTAAATGTATTTGAAAAATTATCATTTTTTGTGTCCGATGTCATTTTGTACTCTTCATAATCTTCTAATTAAGTGTGGATGATTGTGGATCCAGCACATTTGATTTAAGCAGTATTGACTGTACTCCTTCCAGAGAAGGAAACAGAACTTCCTCTCTCTGCTGCTGGGGGCTAACTAGTGAACTGATTTCTCTTCCACGCCTTGATTACTACACATGATTAGGAATCTAACTCTCGTGACCTCATGAGCAGAACCGCATCCTTGCAGCAGACCTGCCTGCCAGCTGCGCATCGTGTACAGCTATTCCCAGGATGCGTAAATTTGACTTTGCATCTCAACTGTTCCCACTTAATACAATGAGCTTTAAAGCAAACTATAGGGGTGTTGAAGAAAAAGCCCTCCGTGTCTAACAGCCTCTTTAGACTCTGAGGCTAAGGCTCTGCTTTAAAACTGGTGGTGGTGTTTGTTTATCTGAAACCATTTTATCAGAATAAAGCAGTACCTATGGTTCCTAAACAAAAGGAGAAAGAATCTGTATCCCCTTGCTTGGAAGACTCATGTGAGTGGTTTTCTGAGGGGATTACCCCTTTCCTGCCTCAGTGTTCCCTTGCAGCAGTAGCAGTGATGGACTCTGATGGCTAATGTGCTGGTTGGAATTAGCAGAGAAGGTGTCTGCAGTTCTTGGAGAAGGGGAGAGGAGGGAAAAGATGATAGCAGCGTTGGACTTTGAAGCGCAACAGAAATAAGGCTTCGTTAGACTTCAGGAGAGCTTCCCAATCCCATGTGGCATTCCTTTGCCTTAATGATGGAAAAAGTTCCTTTATTTTTTATTTTAGTACCTTGTCTATGGTGTTTTAGGACTGGAATTCTTGCACTGTATTACCTCAATAGTTCATCAGTTAAATAATACCTCTATCCTTCTCTAATGAGAGCAGGTACATGGAGAAACAGAAACAGATCTTTCTGCATGCCACAATTTTTTTTTGGGTTTAGTATTAATCAAGAAATATGCATATCCTTCAGGATTTTAGGGGAAAAACAAACAAACAAACATAAGAAAGTTTGTCTTCTGAGATTCTATTTGAAAAGTAGCTTTTTACTGCTCGGTAAACCTGTCAGCCAGGTAAAAGGTTCAGCTCATGGACCTGATGGAGGCAGCCAGAAGCTCAGGGCTGGGAGCCGGCTGTGTCATGCTCTGCAAGAGATGTGGGCTTGTGTATGACCTTGTGCCTTGGCAGAGGGAGGAGGTGTTGCTGGGAGGACTGTGCTGGCAGGGAGAGGTGTGGAGCATACGAGGGATCCCACTGCTTTTGCTGCAGATGAGGCTGACAGCTGCATGTGAGACAAGAGCCCAGGCTGATCTTAAAAACAGTCTCCTGACTTCAGAATTGCAGGTAGAAAATGTATTACTGTAAAGTTGGTGGTTCTTCTTCAGTAAATACCAACACTTTTTTCCTTACTGTTACCTAGTGGAGGACTTAGGACACATTCTCTTAGTTTTATTATCAGGCTAGTTTTACCTAAATGTGTTAAATCCTTTCAGTTTGTGACATTTGAAAAGAGACTTCTTGTAATTTAAGGTTAAAAATAACCTTTTAAGAGTTTTCATATGTAAAGTGCTTATAGATTTGAACTATTGAAAGACTCCATGTTGGAGAAGAGGCATGCTGTAAAAATGGTGGTAAACATAAAAAAAGATTGGCTTGCCTTTCTGGGCAGTGCCAAGCAGTCTTTGTTCCCATTGCAAAAAATCACAGGATACCTTGGGTTGGAAGAGACCACTGGAAGCCATGTAGTCCAACACTCTGCTCAAATCAGGGCCAGTGAGTTCAGGTTTGTCTGAACATACAAAATATTTAGCAGCATACTCTACATAGCTCAAACCTTAAGTGTGTGGTGGTGGGTTTCTTGGGAGTTTTGAAAGGGAAAAGACTGAATTGTAATATATCTCCTTTGTCTTTACCGTTCAGAAGGAAAAAAAAAAAAAGAGAGACAGGCTGAGGAAAGGAGTTCTTTGCTATGCATTTCCTTTTATTTTTAGATGAAAATAAAATTTTAATCAGGCGAAACCTTACTTTCCATACTCAATTATTCCCTAGAAAGTTGAAATAAGTATAGATATAGTATAGGCTTTTCAAGAATATGCCCCTAGAATTTAATTTCTAAAGCGAAGGGAAACTGCAAGGTGACATTACTTTTGAATATTGAGCCTTAATAAAGGGCTTCATTTAGGCATCCATCCTTGAAAATGGATGGTGAACTACATAAGGCTCAGGAGGGAACGAGGGAGAAAAGGAGATGCAAGAGAATGATAGTATATGAAAGTACAAGGTAATTTAAGTCCTTGTTAATCCCCTTATTTGAAATTAGCACTAGTTGATTTGGTCACCCAACCATTGGCAGCTCAAAGTCAGATTATTAACATAGTCTTCTTTGCCACAGGTTGGGCTTGAGTAAGTTTGTTATGAGTCTACCATATTTTCTAGAAAAGTGGCCCTTCCAGGGCAGAGTTAGGATGCTCTGTAAATAACCTTCTAGTGCGATGCATGTACAAGACATCTTAACTTGAGAGGGACCTGCAGCAGAGAAAAGAAGAGAACGATGCTTATTGATAATGGCAGCTGTAATGAGTTTCACCTTTAATAAGGCTGTATCTCCAGTAGTCAGACAGTGTAAACCATCCATCACTGCGTCTTGAATATGCAATGTTGCATCACTCCTGCGCTGAGGGAGCTGAGAGCCTGTTCTGTTGTTCCAGGTGAGAAGAGTGAGAGGCACAGTCCAGGGCTCAGTTCTGGGGCCCACCTGGTACCCGCTGGAGCACAGCTGAACAAAACGAAACACTGACACTACCCCATCTCCTCCTGAAGCCCCAGCAGAAGTGGGTTCTTCTCTCCCAAGCCGTGGTCTGCACGCAGACTTCTCATGTGATTTTTTTTGTTTGTTTGTTTTCAGGTAAGCTTGCTTTTTCATTTTCTAAATGGGAAATTATATTCTATTTTTCTAGACAAATTTGTTGCTACTCGTCAAGACTTTCAGATGCTACTGGAGCATATAATAAATGTTTATTAGTACTAATGGAGATAAAACTTCTAGGAGCCAGTCTTGCAAAAGGCATTAAAAATTAGCAAAGAAAAAATAAAAAAAGCAACAAGGAACAGCTTGGCAGAGGTTCCGTATTCATAGAGCTATTTATAGTCTGTGTGCTGGGTTGAAGAGCAGGTTTGTGCCTCTGCCAGCAAGATGCTCCAGCCTACTGCTGTGCTAGTGTTTGCCCTAATTTTGCACTTACATTCTGAGTCTCCCAGGGGGATGCTGAGCAGATGTGTGATTGACCTGAATCTCGAAGGTGCACGGGTTTGACTGTGTCTCTGAGGATGATCGGAGAGATTCGATCAACTTCCTTTCCAGGACCTGTTCACATTGATTAGCATGTGTTGGCTGACAGCTTGTAAAACCTTCCAACTAAGAATTTTCTTTATCTACAAGTGGCCAAAGAGACCTGAAGTGAAGATTGACAGAGGGGCTGCACAAACGTGGCTCTCGGTCTGTGCTTTAGCCACAAAGTGGTTTAAATCGATTTGGCAGCTGACTTGGTGCTAGCGATGCCCCTGGAAATGCTGCTATTGGGAGCAGAGGGCTGGTTCCTCACCTGGTGTGAGACTGGAGGGGAAGGCGAGGGATTTTGCTGCGATTGCTTGTGCTGCCTTCATCTCGGCTACCAGTAATAATTGTCTGTAGACCATACTTTTTAGATGATAGTCTTCCCAGCAAGAGAAACATGTGTCTCCTGTCCAACACCAAAGAGAAACAAAACAATGGGTGAGGCAAATTAAATGTACAAAGAGCCAAGTTAAGAAAACAAGTGTGTTCTGGTGTTTAGCTAGTATCTGGCTGAATGCTAGTTTGGGAGAAGGGTTTTTTTTAGGTGTTTTGAGATGGGGAGTGTTTCTGTGCATTAAGTTTTCCTTCCCCCTAAAATCTAATGGGAAAGGGAGGGATCAAAATATAGTTTTACATGCAGGGGAGCTGCAGAATGAATAAAAGTGAAGACAGCTATTCTAAAGCAAAAAAGTACACTCCGCTGTCACACGTTTCATTCATGTACCTAAAATCACGATTTTTTCCAAAATGTAGGAAAAAGCATGAAAATAGCCACTATTTAAGCATACTTAGAAATACACATTAGGGAAGATGAGCATCACTAAGGAACAAAGGTGGGTCCTATGGGGTATGGGAACATAAGAGTGGACTCACTGAAAGCAAGTAATAGCAGAGTAATTTTGCTGTGGAATTTTAAACCAATTATGTGAATGACAGAGGATATGTTCTGAAAGTAGCCAGAAGTGCTTTTTTTTGTGCGTATAGCTAACATGGTTTCAGAAAGTCTCTGCCTGGCTCCCACAGCTAGGACAGTGCTTGTGTCTTTGGCTGTATATCCTTGCCTCACTGCAAACTGGTCTTTTTTGATCTGCCTCTCCCATGGTAAATCTTCCAAAAAAAATACACAGAGGTGTGTCTGATAGTACCCAGTGCTTTGTCTTGTTCCTACATCTGATTGGGAAGTCTGATGTTCAAAAGGTGCTTGGTCTTAGATTTTGCAATGATTAAGTGTTTTGATAAGTTGCATTAAACTGTACTAAACTTTTACTGAATTTACTGCCGGTTTCACATAGCTGGGCTGATTAAAGGTAGTATTTCAAGAAGCCTTCACTGATCTAGTTGTTTCTTGAGCTCTGTTCCTTGAAAGGAAGATTAGCATTCCTGTGCTTTTTAATAAAATGAGCCGAGTAGTAAAAATCCACCGTCAGCAGTTTGCCTTGAACACCAGCAATGTGGCTTATTGCTCTACAGAACGTGGAGGATATTAAATGTGGATATTAATTTTGTTCATTCCTCCTTTACAAAGAAAATAGAACATGCTCATACAAGAGGGGGAAATAGGTTATAGGTTTCTTCAGCATTGCCTTTCGTGGTATACAATTATTAATTTTGAGGCATAGTGGATATGAATTGTTTCCTAGTGTTAGCTGTGTATACATCAGGTTGGCTGGTTGTTTTGTTGGTTTTTTTTTTTTCCAATTGTTGAAGTACCTACATGGTAGTGCTTAAAAAAAGAGAAACAAAAGCTATGAGACCTCTACTGAACTTCCTTTTCTTTCTAGAAGCTTTCCTCAAACTTCATTAATCTTCAAAGTTTTCCCTTTAAATGGGAGGCTAGCATGAGCAGCATTTCTGCAAATCCGTTTCATGTGAAAATTTTGTCTCTAAAGTTATTCAAGTAAGCATAGCTGCAGCTCTGATTCACTTGTGTGGCAATGAACTTCACATGTAAATCGAGCTTCTAATAAGTCCGCATTGTGCTGGAAGGTGCTAATGGCTGCCATCAATCAGAGGGCTGGTAAAAGTTCTTCTCCTCCTCTCCCCCAGACTAAATGAGACAGCAATTAAATGCCCTTTTGTCGAGTGATAGCTGAGACAATGGAAATCAATGTCCAAAGTACAAGCTAGAATGGCAAGTCTTAAGTATAAGCTAAGCCATGTGTCCCAAGGGATTGGCATGTTGATTTGCTTACAGCTGAGAGGGTATATGAAAGGAATAACTGGGAGTGTAGACAGCAGAAGAAGCCGTCATGCTCTTTGGAACGAAGCCAGAAGGGAATATGTGCTGGGAAGGCTTCTCAGCGAGGCCGCGCTTCCATCATCTTGCCTCCATGCAAGCCAGACTCAGCTGGCAGTACAAGTTTGATCCAGAGCATACCCTGGAATAAGGTCATGATCAGCAACTATGATACCAATTCAGCTCTGGGATGTTTTTATGTTGGTTGGTTTCTGGGATGTTTTTATGTTGCCAGAACAGGCAATATCTGATCTGGTATGAATACTACTGCTACAAACTTAATCTTTCAGCTTCTCTGAAAGTGCTTCAGCTGGCAGGCACTCGACCAGTGCTGTTTTTGCAGTGATTTAGATCCCTGGAACAGGATTTGCTGCGTTGTCAAGCCACATGCTGAGAACAACATCCCCCTTCCTCAAATGCCATCACGTTTTTTCTCGAGTGCTTACACATGCGAGAGTCTTGTGTCTCTCCTAAAAATATTGCCTTGTAAAAAAGCCTATTTTTCTCATCCATTACTGTAGATGGAAACAATCCCTTGAGACCCTAAGTACTGTTTTTTTTCCAAAGGACACACAGTCACTTAGGTGGCTGAACTCATTTTGGCCATCTTCTTCACTCCAGAACTCCAAAGCTCATTATGTCAATGGGACACTTCCTTTTGACTCCAGCTCACAATTCTGCCTTAGCTTTATTGCCTTCCTGAAAGGGCCTTAAGTTACTTGTGTGCACAGGGCTGCATTGTCTCTAATCTGTGTGGGTTTTTTGTTTTTGTTGGGTTTTTTTTTTCTGCTTTTGTGCAAAACTGTAAATGCATTGAGAACAAGAACTATTGCATTCACTAATGGCAAGGCACACTGCTGTCATGCAGCTCATATGCTGTTGCCAGAGACTGTGCTATATGATGCTTTGCAGCAGTTCAGCTAAACTGAGAGAAAACCTCTGCAAGTTTAAGGCTCCAAGGAAATGTTATAGTAAGAAATTATTTTATTTTCCTGCCTGAAAAGTTTTGCACACAGACGACCAGAGTCATCTGAAGTAATACTAGAATTTGACTAGAAGAAAATACATCTGTTTAGAGAGCTCTGTATTGTATTTGTTCTGTGGAGTGCTGTCACAGCTCTTTTGAAGCGTTGAACAAAGTAAAACAAAACTACCTGTATTAAGAGGTCCGCAGAAATCAATAGTCATTGGGAATGGACTCGTAGAAAATCTGCTAGTTGATGTGCCTTGTCCATGTTGCTCGGTGACTGTCTTTTCCCTGTGTCCCCTTCAAGGAGACACCCTCTTTTCAAACTCATGTTCTACTGCACTTTAGTCCTTGGTTTTATAGTATTGACAATTACTGTGAATGACACACTTCACAATCCCATTGTCTTCATATCAATTCAAGTGTTCACCTCTGATGTTAACTCTGGTTCTAGCCTTTACTTGCACCTCACTTCTGCATTAGGTTCTCTGTTAAAGTAAAGCAGAGGCCCAAAGAACCAGGAGAGTCTCCTGGTATTGGTACAGCAATACACTGCCATGTTACCAGCATGAGTATAATACTTTGAACCTTTCAATGAAGACCTTGGATTATTAATGTGATCTTCACTATTACAAATATTGATACATTTTCTTAAATACTAAAGCAGTCTTATCAATAAATATACAATATTAAATTCTACAACATGGCCAGGATCATCATAGGCATAGAGAGTGCAAAAGCTATTTGTACTGTTTTATGTTTAATTATTCTCTGTGTAATTTTGAATTACCACGGATTAGTTTTTTTTAAGCATCTGCTTCTATATTGCAAGCCTTCAGCAGTCCAATAAAGCAGAGCCATTGACTGCTATTTGATGTATCCATTACCTCCTGCAAATGCCTTGGAATACAATGGGGTAAGCAGCAGACTTCAGAGCTGTCATGACAGGTATTAAGAACGTGTCAAATCCCAGTGATGACTGATAACATATCTGTCATTTGTGATGGGATTATTAGGAAGAGGAAAGCCACCAGGAGGAAGATACTCCAGGAAAAAAAGAGGGGGAGGGGAAGACAGAAGGAGAGAGGATTTACTGTTCTTTGGAGCTGCCTGGTTTAATTAAGTCTTGTCTAGTCCATAAACAAATCTATTAACTTTCCGAATGCTTTGGCAGCTTACGCACGTCAACTCTGAAGCAGTAATTCCATGGAATTTAGGTTTCTCTTTGGTGGATACTTGCACTATAGGTATTGTGGCTATAATGAAGCTTCTTAACCAGTATGTCTAAACAGCTTTGCAACAGTACTATATTTTTTATTTTGTTTTCTAATTGAGAGTTTAACAGAATACCATAGAAGAAAGAATTTAGCATGCACAAAAGTTTTCTGCATGGAAACTCTTTATAGAACTGAGGAAGGAGGACAGTCTGCCAGTGCCATTTGATTTGTGTCTTTAGCTCACAAAAGGACATGATGGATTGCTTTTTTTTTTTTTTTCCCTTTTTCTTTTTCCAGTCTGGATGTGTATCTTGTGTGAGTGTGGAAAGAAGGCTGAGCTTCATCTCACTTTTCAAAACTAGGTTCTACTGAATGGGCCCAGCGTGCCTACTGTACAAATAGATTCCTTGCAGGTGTTCTAGGCAAAGCCGTAAACACATCAAAGGTCTAAAAGCACTTAAATATTAAGACAAAAAGAAACATCTTATTCTGCTGCCTTCTGGTACTCAGGCAATTCCAAGACAGAGAAGATGACCTGTGTGCTTCTTATTGTCAGCATCTTCTTGGTGCAGGAGTATCCCCAGGAGCAGTAGAACCAGCATAGCTATCTCATACGGCCCCTACACACAGAGCTCAATTTGGGGGAGCATATTAGATGTCAGGAGAGGGGGAGTCTTGAAGTTCAGTGGCCTGAGACAACTATTCCTAACATGTCAAAGCATGCCCTATGAAGAGCGGCTGAGGGAACTGGGCTTGTTTAGTCTAGAGAAGAGGAGACTGAGAAGAGACCTTATTGCCCTCTACAACTACCTAAAAGGAGGTTGTAGCGAGGCTGGTGTTGGTCTCT
>JAVSBS010007314.1:0-50831 GCA_033124195.1 Coracias cyanogaster
AGGCCGAGTTTTTCGCACTGCAGGACAGCAACAACAAGCTGGCAGGCGCCCTGCGAGAGGCCAACGCCGCCGCAGCCCAGTGGAGGCAGCAGCTGCCACTCACTGTCTCCCCACAGTGCCTGGGACTTTCTGTGAATGGGGAGGTGTTGGAGCCCACGCGCTGGCAGGAGCAGGGAGGGGCTGGGGCCAAGTGTGAGTGTGGGCACAGGACCTCTCTGGGGACTCAGTTCTGCTGCCACCATCCTGATGAGTAGAGAGCTTAGTCTAAGTGGGTCCCAGGGAGGGCCTGGTGGGCTTGATTGGGCTCTGGGGTGAATGCTCGTGGAGGCATGGGCATCGGGCTGGGCCTGCCTGATGCCGGGCTACCGCCTCGCCCCCGAGGCGCGGATCGGCCAGATGGCCCCCGAGGTCGCGGCCGCGATCCAGGGCGTCATCTACTCCGTGGTGAAGGCGTCGATCGACCGCGCTGGCGCTCGCACGTTCCAGAAGTGGACGGGGGAGTGGCCCGGCAGCTGAGGGCCTGACGCGCAGTCGAGCGGGCGCGCGGCCCTCCGAGGTCGCGGGCCGCCCCGGCCCCGGGACGCCTCCGGCGGCCCCGGGAGCGGCGTGTGGCGGGGCGGGGGGCGCCGCTTCTTTTCGCTGGGGAGCGGGAAGGAACCGGGAGAACCGCCCGGCGAGGGAGGCAGGCGGCAGGCAGGGTGCCCGGGGAAGGCGCCCGGGCAGGAGGGAGCAGCCTCTGCGCCTCCGCCTCCCTGCCCCGGCTCAGGGAGAGCAGCTCTGGTTTGTGTCCCGGCCCCGCACCGGTGCTTGGTCTGGAACGTGAGGAGCCGCGTTTAGGGCAAGGCGGCGCCGTCGCTGCGCCACGCCGAGACGCCCGCCGGGCCCGGTTGTCCCATCCCTGGTAGCCCGTTGCAGAAAGTGACCCGGTATTGTCCGTTCGAAGGTTAGGCTTTGGTGTAGAGCCGGCACGAAAACCCGAAGGAGGGCTCGGGTGGGTGATTTTTGCCCGGAGGAGCTGGCCCGGGCGCTGCGTCCCAGGCGTTGGCCGTGGCTTGCCCCTTGCCGGTGTGGGGATGCTCGGGCAGGTCTCCGCGCTGGGGATGTCTCCTCTGGGACACAAATCGTCTTGAAAAATGGAATTGGGAAAGGAGTGAAGGGAAAACAGCTCAGCTCCCGAGCAGCGGGCTGCAGACAGCGATAGTGCGCGCCGGTGTGGCCCCTGAAAAGAGGCAGGAATCCTTAGAGAAGCGAGATGGTGCGTCCAGCCTCGTTTACCCTGAAATTTTCTCCCTCAGGCCACTGAGAACTTAATATGGGGGAAATGGCGCTGAAGTAATTTGCCTGGAAGTAGTTCCTTCAGGGAAAATAAAGCAGACCAGCCTTTTTCTCTGGCTTTTGAGGCTACAGGGGAGAAATGGCTTTGAAGGATTTAAACTGTGCTTGGACCTTGAAAATCTAGGGTTCTTGTCCAGGAAAAGTCCATGTAAACAGGAGTGACTTTGGCTATGCTCATCATTTCATGAGGCCTGCACAAAGTGAGGTGCCACCCAAAGCCTGCATTACATTTATTTCCACTATTACTATGTTACTTATTTAGATTGCAAGTCCCTGAAATCTTTTGCACAGAATAAGTATTTTAAATGAAGATGTTTGAGATTTCTAGGGCCCCAGCAGGTGTAAAACACAGGTTCAAGTCCTCTTCTGCCTCTAATTTTGCACTTCTGGAACTGTTGAATTCAGAGAATTTGGTGTGTTTTAAGATTAAATACTCCTATGGGTATTGTCTTGCCTAAAACTTCCACTAGTAGGTTGATCTTTCTCCAAAAAGTTTGAGCACATCCCCCTATAGCTCTGATAACAGCTCTGCTTTCCCATGACCTGCATTCATATATGTCATATTCAGATAAGAAGGAGGCGCAACACTGGCTAGTGCTGCTTTTTTGGAAGGAAAATGACAAAAGCTATTTGAGACTGGAATAGAAGTGCCAGCACTAAATGATAGATGAACAGCCAGTAGCAAAGGTGGCAGCTCTAACGTTTCCCTGTATTTATGGAGTATTGAAAAGACGAGCGTTATCTGGATTTGTTTCTCCAGGCCGGATGCTTATCTGCAGACTTAGTAACTCTCTAGGTCCCAGGACAGGGTGTAGGAGAGCGGGTGGGTTTTGTTCAGCACAAATGAGCGTTCCTCCCTCTCCAGAGCTGTTGTCTGGAGCGTGGGGCACGGCCGTGCCCCGCACCCACCCCCCTGCTTCCAGTCTGTTCCCATATTTTGTCTGACAGCCCTTGCTCCTTATTAACATGACTATAGCCTCTTTGTGGCCCCCGTCAGAAGAAATCCTGCACCAGAATAAATTTCAGAGGTGACAGATTGGAACGGTTTGACCAGATGAAGGTGCACAAATGTCTCTGAGATTGGCAGCACCTGTGGGTTTGCACCTCTTTGGCTTTGGCCCTGGGCAGGGGCAGTGGTTGGCGCTGTTGTCTGCTTGCTTCTGGCTTGTCCTGTCTGGATGTTGGGCTCTGGAGTGGAGATGAGGGATTACTTGTAGGCTCTGGGAGGGGGCAGGCAGTGGCAAGCAGTTACCTGTCTTTATGTGTCACCTGCAAAAGCTCAGTTAGGCTCTGCTTTAGAGCCTATAAAAACCCGTGGTATTCTGGTTCATGGAAAACAAACTGGTGTGTGATCATCCTTCTGTAGGCAGTGCCACATCCACTGGGACTGGACTCCGGACAGGAACCTGCAAAAGCCAGGAATGCAGTCCCAGGCCATGGGGGAGAAGCACAGGGGTTTCTCTTGTCAGAGCATCTCCTAAGGCTTTTCCTCTCCCTGCAGGTTCAGACTGCAGCTTGATTTGGCAGGTGATGGTAGTTGGTGTGGGAGATACCTCTCTGCTCACCTGTTGTCAGGGGAACTTTTGCAGCCTCTGGGTTACAACATTCTCTGTCGATCTGCCAGGTGCGGGACGCGCAGAGCCAAACAGCCCCGCGGGAAGGTGCTGGAGGGGCAAGCTGCCTCCCAGGAAGGGCCAAGCCATGCCAAGGCCCGGCGACCACACCGGGCTCTAGGGGCTGGCGTGCCTCAGCCCCTTGCCCTTCTTGCAGAGGCAGCTGGCACCCCGGCCGCTCGCTTTGCACGGGGCTTTTGAGCCCAGCCGGGTGCTCCGGGGTCTGCACAGAGCCCCCCGGGCCGAGACCCGCCCCATGAGCGCGGCGGGGAGCCCGCAGCCCCCGGGGACTGGGAGCCGGGGAAGAAAGACCTTTGCGTGCGGGCAGCGGGGCTGCCCCGGCCCCGGGCATCTGGGCGCCGGTCGCAGATATAGGTCCAGGCTGGAGGGATCGTCCCCGGCTGGGAGGAGCCAGCAGCTCCGCTGCTGTAAACAGTGCGGGCAGCGCCAGCGGTTGGGAGATGGATATAAATAGGGAGGCGGAGGGGAGGCAGCCGGAGCGGAGGAGCGGGAGCTGCCTGCGCTGCCTGCAGCCGGGCTGCCCAGCCGCCCGCGGCGGGACCTCCCGAGAGGCGGCGTTCAAAGTTCGCGGCTCGGCGCTGCCGGGGAGAGGTAAGCGGTCTAAGTGTGAAACCCGCCGGTGCTCCTCGTCGGTCCGCCGCTGGGGTTTTCTGCTCGCCGGCTCTTGCGGGTGCCTCGCCGTCGCCGGGGTTGTGTGGAGCCGGGGCGGGGTGGGGGGGGAATCTCTGTTTTCGGTCTCGCTACGTTGAGTTAAAAAAAAAAGGAGAGGAAAAAAAAAAAAAGGAAAAAAAGAAACCAGAACACATCAAAAGCAAAATGTGCCCTTGCGCCGGCTCCGTGCACAGCCGCGGCCGGGGACCCGGCGCGGCGCACGTGTTGCGGGCGGGGGCTCCCGGGACGCGGGGAGCCCCGGGGAGCCCCGGCGAGCCGCGGCTCCTCCTGCCCTTCGCGCCGGACCCGGAGCCGGTCCCGGCGCCGCCGCGGGACGCGTCGGGGAGCAGCGACCGGCGGCAGCGCATCAGGTCGGTCCCGCGCCCCTCCGCGCCCTCCCGCGCCCCGCCGCCGCTGCCGCCGCCGCTGCCGCCGCCGCTCGTCTCTTGCAGGGCCCTGCCCGGAGGCCGACCCGCAGCTCGCCCCGTGGAGACCCGGCTCCGACACCCGCCGCGCCGCCGTGGTGGGCCGGGGGGCGGCCCTGCGCCTGGAGAGCTCCGCCGCCTTCCACTCCCTCGTCATCCGCGACGGAGGTAAGCGGGGCCGCCGGCGGCTCCCGGGGCCCGGGCGCTGCCGGAGCGGGGGCGCGGCCCGGCTGCGCCTGCCGGCGGGCGGCACCTCCCGGCCCCGACCCGGCTCCTCTCCCCTCGCCTGCCAGGGAGGCTGGTGTTCGCCGACCGCGCCCGCGGGCCGCCCATCACCCTGCGCGCCCGCCACATCCTCATCCACGACGGCGGGGAGCTGCACATCGGCTCCGAGCGCTGCCCCTACGGCTCCCGGGCCACCATCTCGCTGTACGGGCGAGCCGCCGAGGGGGCGGCCGTGGAGGGCTTCGGGCAGAAGTTCCTGGGCGTGGGGCGCGGCGGCGTCCTGGAGCTGCACGGCCGGCGGCCCCGCTCCTGGACCCTGCTGGACAAAACCCTGCACCCCGGCGGGCTCCGCCACGGGCCCTACTCCTCCGAGAAGCGCTGGGGCAGCCGCGGGCTCAACCTCCGCATCCTGGACGCCGGCACGGCGCGGGTGCTGGCGGCGGGGCGCTTCGACACCCACCTGCGGCCCGGCGAGGGCCGGCGGCTGCGCGCCTTCCTGGCCCGGCAGGCCCCCGGCGCGGTGGTGGCGGCCGCCGTGGGCGACTCGGCCGCCCGCAGCCTCTCGCCGGAGACGCGGCTGCTGCTGCGGGAGCGCCTGGGCAGCCGGGACATCGCCCGCCTGGGACACAGGTGAGGCGGGCGCGGGGCCGCGACGGGCGGGGACGAGCCCGCGGCGCCACCATGGACAGCTCCGCGCCGGGGCCGCCCCGACGGAGCGGCGCGGCCGGGGCTGGGCGGGCGCGGAGCCGGGCGGCGGGGCTCGGGGGCCTTAAAGGTCTGTCCCAACCTAAACCGGGCGGTGATGCTATGAGCCGGCGGGCACCGCGGGCCGGGGGACGGAGGGGCAGAGGGAGGGGGGCCATGCCGCCCCGCGGCCACGCATCCCGCCCAGGCTCTCCGCGGGGTTAGGGGATCGGGCTGTCGCTCGCGTTGCTCCTTCCCGGTCTCCTTCAGGCAGCCCTGGGCGCTGGTGGGGATCCTTGGAGGGGATCAGCTTTCCACAGCAGAAGATAAACGGGAGTATCACGGGAATGGAACAACGGGGTTAGCTGTAGCCCAGAGAGACTTCCTCACCTACGATGGCACCCGGTTTACCGTTACTGCTTTCAGTGGATGGATAAAAGGTTTAGTCTTCCCTGACAATTGCTCATCTTCTGGTGCTTCGCTCTGCTTTCTCTGGCTGCTGGGAATCTGAACAGTGCAATGATGATGGTGCCATGGTCTTCTGCTCGTGTGGATGGTGACCAAGCTAACAGCAGCACTCTCACAAAGTAATGTTTTAGCTGCCTACAAAGAGATGACACTGACATATTTAATGGCTAGAGCACTTCTATCGCGCACAGAGTTATCTAGATAAGAATTAAACTGGTATGCTCTTTGGCTGATTGCATGATTCTGTCATGTGCAACTGTAAAAATAATTGGTTGCTCCATTTTTCAGGGGTGCCTCATAATGGCTTTAAAGTGGAAGTGTCCAAAGGAATAATTCTTCATTTGGTGGATGAGGTTACAAGTTGGTTACCTGGCGACCGGATCGTCATTGCCAGTACAGATTATTCTATGCATCAGGCTGAAGAGTTTAATCTCCTTCCTTGCCCCGAATGTAAAAGTAATCAAGTGAAAATTGATGGTATGAAATATTTTTATCAAGTTACTCGTTTGTGGTACATATTTACATTGTCTTGTCTTCTACGTTTACTTGTCTTTTTAGCTAGTTTTTGTCCCATAAACACGTGGGCATGTATGAGAGTTGAAGGCCTCGATATTATATTGGGACTTGAAAGTGTGACCAGAGGCAGCACTCCTTTGTAGAAGCCAGGGGAAAAACTGCTCTCCTCTGGGATCAGATACCAACAACTGGGCAGGTCCCGAGACTTGGTTATTGCTTAAATGAAAGGTGCACACTTGCTTAGAATGATGTGATAACGAAGGCGGGTGCTCTGCTCACTCTAAATAAAAAGGGTTCTGACATTCACAGGCAGCCCACTTTATCTTCATATTGGAGAAGTCATAGATGGTGTTGATATGAGGGCAGAAGTCGGTCTTCTATCTCGAAATATACTTATTCAAGGAGAAATGGAAGACTCCTGTTATGGACAAAATCAATGCCAGTTTTTCTCCTTTGATACCTTCGGAGGACATATTAAAGTAAGTAATTTTTAATTTGTATACCTGTAGATAGATCCTTTCCTGGTTTGTAAACTAGCAATATAGTGCAAGAAACTACCATTGTGTCTGGGGGGAAAAAATATCCTTGTCTATGAAAAGTTTGTTGGCCTGTTTTGCAGAAATAGACTTGCAATGAGTCTGTGCCATTTTCTTCACTGTGTGTGCAAAAACGTACCCTTCTCTGGGATAGAGGGAAGCAGAATTCCTGTCAGTAGGGTCAGTGTGAAGTTATATAGTTCACGAGTTGTCTTTGAAGAAATTGTGCTTCCTGCAGAGCAAACCTGCTCCCTTCATGGCTCAGAGAAGCTCTGAGTCTCGCCCTATTGTGCTTTGCCTCATCTTGGTTGTCCCATGTGTTCTTGGTGGAGGTGCAAAGTCTTGCTGTTGCAGGGGCTTTATGTAAAATTACTCCACCGCCGGCTGGTGGAAATCAGGGAACTGTGCTAGTCTGACCTAGAATCACCTGACAGGGGTAAGGTTGCCAGGAAATAGAGGCTGGTGGTAAATGCCGCCCCTTTCTGTAGCTGGCAGGAGTACCTTGCCCATAGCCATATCACACGCGGCTGTTGTAAATCCTGCCCATGCCATTTGGCAGCTGTTCCTGGGCAGCCCTGTGCCCGTAGGTGCACAGCTGCTGGCACACTGCGCTGTAGGTGCTGCGAGTCAGCAGGGAGCCAACACCTGCTCCTGGGACCAGGCCCTGTTCCACTCTGCAAACATATTGCCTAATGACAGGGGGGAAAAAAAAAAACCACCAAACCTCTTTTTCTTTTTTTTTGCATGTGTTTGTATTGTAATGCCTTACTTGGGTCTACATTTGTCTCAACAGATCCTAAGGAATTTTAGCTCTGTTCACATGTCAGGAGTGGAATTAAAAAACATGGGCCAGCAAATCCTGGGCAGTTACCCTGTGCATTTTCACTTGGCTGAGGATGTGGATCAGAGAGGAGGATATGAACGCCCAACATACCTTGATAACATGGCTATCCACCACTGCTTCTCTAGGTGTGTTGCCGTACATGGAACTCATGGCCTTCTGGTAGGAGACATATTTTATTAGTACCAAGTTAATTTGTTTGCTTAGGCACTGCTAAACAGTAAGAGCCATTTGTGACACAAAGAGAAATCAGAATATTGAAACAAGGCATCTTCTCCCCAAGAAATGTCCTGGCTTGTCAACTTCATTTGATTGGTGTCCAGGTTAGGACTGTTGCTCTGGTAGTGCAGCTTTTTAAAATGAATTCCGGGTTTTTAGTATTGCCTAATTAATATTATTAAGTGTGTGATCAGATATAGGGAAGTGACTTTCATTTAAAGTGAAAGCAATGGAGTTTAAATGGACCTGACCAAAGCAGTGGACCTTTAATTTGCGAAGGAGATAAAAAAGACAGGGGTTGTTCAAGTCAAGGCAATGTGAAATACATCCAAAAATGTTCACATGACAAAGGGAATGAAATATGAGAGGGACAGACCCAAATGGCTGGTTCAGTGCCAGAAAAGCCCTCAGGAACTTGGCTCTAACCTAGATCCTTGCAAGGGCATGGTGGAGATGAACTTAAAACCCAACCCACAAAAACCCCATACATGTCCCAGCTGGAAAATGCAGATTCCTGCTCCAGTCCTAACACATCCAGTGACTGCGTGCTCGGCAGGACCCTGATCAGTGTCGTGGTGTCCGTGGGCATTTCCTCATTCACCTGGCGTGTGCTGAGGCAGAGACACTCCCTGAACTATCCATGACCTCCCGCATTTTTCCTGACAATTTCATCTCAAGCCTGGACATAAAGCTGTGTAAGACATGATGTAGATGCACTCTGGTGGGACCCTTGTGTGAAAGAGTCTCCCTGAAAGGTTGTATTCATGAAAATGCGATGCTGGACTTGTACAACGGGGAGCACTTCTCATGTGTCTGAAACTGGATTTGTATTGCCCAGATCACTCAAAATATTGATTGTCTTCTCATATACATGATATGCTCTGGCTGTAGAGCCTGCTTTTGTGTACAGAGCCCTTAGGTGGCAGGAGACTTGCCCAGTATGTGTGGATGTTGTATTAAACCTCTGGGACTGAAGGAATCTGCCTGGGTTGGAAAGTTAAGATTTATGCCAATATTGGGCCTGAGAAGAATAGCGTATGGTCTTGCTTTTTATCAGAAATGAGGCAGTCAAGGGTTTATCTGGATATGTGGGATGCAATAGTTGTGAAGTCAAGAATCCAAGTGTGAGATCCAGCCCCGCTGCCTGTGACTGCTGAGGGCTTGGAGTCCATGAGTGAGTGAATAGATTTTATAGCAAAGGTTAAATATGTGATTCTGTAGAAGAATCGTGTGGTTTCAGTATGATCATTAAGTTAAAGAGTAATTAAAATGTAATGGAAAGGCTTGCTTTAAAATAAATTAGAATAATTTGCGGTTTGAGAGAAGAGCATGTTTGTCAGAGCAAGGCAGTTGAGTAACATAGATGGATACCTGTTTTAGCATTAGACTAGGAAACTTCAGCCCTTGAGGCAGAATAAACCAAATAGGTGTTTTTTTCCCCCCTCCTGTCTTGATGGTTTAGAGGATGTAATTTTAGCAGTATATTGCTGGAGTGCTGTGGTTTGTGCTTTGCAGGGGTCACGCAGTGCTGTCTGAGAGGCTCTTCTCCCATCTGCTGCTCCCGTGTGCCACGCTTGTGCCACTTTGCAAGCCAGCGGCAGCGGTGCAGGCAGCTTGGGTTCCTCACCATGGCTGGACCACAGGCTGTGACATGCCTCTCGCTGCCCTGGCACACGTCAGGCGTACACGGACTGCTGTGGGCTTCCATGTCTAGTGTTGCAGTGCGTAAAGGTCACTTATATTGTGTTGCTGAACTATATATAATTCAGTGTCCAGAGGCATCTTAATCATCTGGCGTTGGACAGCCCAGCGGGGCTGTAGCCTGTGTTGTGGCCGGTGTTTCATGCTGCCACATACAGTAAATGTGCTACTGCCACGGTGCTGCAGGTGGGCTTGTTTCCAAGCTTGTAGTTTCTATTTACGACCTGCCAGGATTGAACGGTTATTGGGGTTTTGATCCTGTGGCATGGACCCTTATCTTTCAGTGCAAATGTAAGTGATCTTTAAGTTACGTTATTTCTGGTTAGGAGAGTGATGAATATAGTTTCAGGTACGTTAAGTTTTCAGGGCTGCTGTGTGATTCTGAAGCTGTGACTAATCATAGTTAACCTGGTCTAGTTAAAGATGCCCCTGCTCACTGCAGGGCAGTTGGACTAGATGACCTTTAAAGGTCCCTTCCAACCCAAACCATTGTATGATTCTATGTTATTTAAAACTAAAACACTGGTTTTGGATACAAGGCTGGTTTTAATGCAGCTGTCTGAAGCACAGATTAGTCAAACTTCAGCTAAATTCAGAAGAATGAAACTCTACAATTGAAATGCCATTTAAAACAGCGAGCCATTCTGTTGTTACATTTTCTTTCCCAGAATAGCCTTCCATGGCCTCCTTAGCGCAGCTTCTGCCCATCATTTGGAAGGGTAGAAGTAGCCAGGCTTACTGTTCTTAGCAGGTTGGCAAGGACACTTACATTTTTCTCTAAATCCATTTCCTATTGGTATTTCGAAGGCTCAGCTGGTGGGGACACATTCAGTGTTGCTGTGCATGTAGGTTCTCTGTTACCTTCCTTGTATCTCACTCTGAGCTACCGTGCTTGCATGTAGGGTCTCGGTGGATTTCCACAACTGTATCAGTTAGGAGCTGGGTGCCCTGTTGTGTGGTGCCTTATTTTTAAGTCTCTCTTGAACACATCATTAGAACAGAAACAAGAGCAGCAGATGACAAATTTTAGGGGTGACTGCCAGGAAAGCAATGAAATGCAGTAGAGATATACCTATGGGGACTATACTGTTTGTGACTCCAGATGTCATGTACAGTTGCAGCCCATTAAGGGGAAATCACAGGATATCAATCTGAAATGGATTTAGTTCAGGTATTCCTCTGTATACAGAAATAACCAAGGAGGTTAATATTAGTTAATCTTGCTGTCTTAGACATAACTCTGGTGTCAACGGGAATTTTGTATGCCTGAAGAGTGAATAAATATGCTGACAGGGATCATTTGAGTACAAAGTTACGGTTTCAGTAAGATTTAGTAACAAATCGCTGATATTTTAACTAGCCTGATTTAGTATTTACATTTAAAAGAAGGATTTTTGAATTTAGCTTCATGAGACTTTACATCAAAGGAAGCTTGTGCTAAGTCCTCTTGGTCAAATTAGGGTTTAATGCAATATCCCTGTGCACGTCAATTAATATTAAATAGTCTAAAACAGTAAAATACCATCTCTGCCCAAGCTGATCATTACAGGAAGGAAGTGGCCCTGCACCTTCTGAGAGAGGAGGAGAAATAAGAGAAACCTCATTAATATAAATTACTTCACATGGTGCATTTTTAAAGAATTTCTTGTTTTATTTGGGAAGTGTTGCAGTCATGAAAATTTCTGGATTAACCATCCTAGCTTGTTGGTTTATCATGCGAGACACTTATCTGCACACAGATCTTCATGACACGGAATCAAATATTCTCTCCTTGAGCTGAGGGCAGTTTTAAATCTAGTGTTTTGCAATTTCCCTTTAATTATGCATGTGCTCTCCTCAGAGTAATTTCAATAGCCGTTTCGCTCTGTAAGAAGACCGGTCCACAGTTATGCAAACTGCATGTAGATCATGTCAGCCCCTGGACTGGTGCCTATGGAGGCACTGCTCGCTGTGCAGAGGGGTGGCAAAACCACTCCACAAGTGTTTCAGGAATTTATTGGTAAGCAGAGCACATCAGTGATAGTTCCTACTTCTGTTACCATTGTGATCTATGGCCTCTACTTTTTTTCCAGGTAAAAGACACCATTGGCTATGACACTCTGGGGCACTGTTTCTTCCTGGAAGATGGGACGGAGCAACGCAACACATTTTATCACAACCTTGGCCTCCTCACAAGGTCGGGGACAATCTTGCCTTCGGATCGCAATGAGGCAATGTGCCTTGCCATCCGCAGCCACGTCCATGGGAATTATGTTCCAGTGCCGAGCACCGACTGCATGTAAGTGCTCCGGGGGCTGTGGTTGGGCACTGCACTTACACTGTGCTTTATAGCCGGGTCCTGAAGAATGCTGTGGGGAAACTTTTGAAAGGTGCTATTTGATATTTAAAGAAAAATAGAAGCTTTTCTTATCATTTCTCATTCTAAAATAATTTAGCGACTTGCCCATGTTTTGCTTGTGAAGGTATCTGTGAGCACTTGCATGAATCCTAAGCAAGGAATACTTGCTGCTGGTGATTCCTGTTGTTGTTTCCTGAGAATCATAAATATGTTAGAGCACTTTGTCTCTGAACTCTTTTCAGTTCTTTTCAAGGAGAGTGTTGCAGGCTCTATGAAATATGTCTAATAAATACAAGTTGCTTCAGACCTGGTATAGGCTGGCAAAAATACCACTACAGTAAAAATATTACTACAAAGGGAGTTTTTGCCTTTTTTTCACCAGGGCTGAATTGGGGCTGGATCATTTGGAGTAAATTGGACAGTAGTACATGAGTGAATATCTAGAGTGCATCAGGACATTAGTGAGAATGGAGAGATTAGCAGAAACTAAAGTGAGCATCATTTAACAATAAACAGTATCCCAATATAGCTGACCAAAATTAGCTTCTATTTTGGAGATTGATGAGCTGTTACATGGGACCCAGGTGTTCGTCTGGCCAGTGTTTGCAAGCAAGAACACAGTTTGGCAAAGGAAACTTGTGTTTTCATGTTTTCTGGAAAAGGTTTCAATGGCCAAACTCTACTTATTTTAATTTGTGTAAATAATTGAACTGAATTAATTACAAGTATTGTTGTTGAAATGCTAAGGTTGCTTGTATGGTTAATACAGATTTATTTTGCACTTTTTTAGTGGCTCTGTTAATCCAAAAGAGTGTGGATTCTTGATTATGTAATAGTTAAGGTGGATAAAAAATGAATTAGACTTTCTGCTTAGAATGATCAAATTAATTGGTACAGTCATGAGAAAAGGTTTACAGTGTTTTTACATGTGGTCTTTATTACTGCAAAAGATGTTATCAAATTGTTGTGGTTTAAGCTAGCAGGCAGCTAAACACTACAAAGCTGCTTGCTAACTTCCCCCTGCAGTGGGATGGGGGAGACAACAGGGAAAAAGGAAAAAACAAAGTAAAATTATTGTACAGAGAAAAAGACAGTTTAATAGGACAGAAAAGGAAGGGAAAATAATAATAGAATTGGAATATACAAACCAAGTGATGCACAAAATAATTGCTCACCACCTGCTGACTGATGCTTAGCCAGTTCCTGGGCAGCAGCCCCCAGCCAACTTTCCCCCCGGTTTATATACCGACCATGATGTCATCTGGTCTGGAATATCTCTGGGCAGTTGGGGTCAGCTGTCCCAGCTGTGTCTGCTCCCAGCTTCTTGTGCACCCCCAGCCTACTCAGCTGGCGAGGTGAGAAGCTGAAAAGTCCTTAACTTAGTGTAAATGCTGCTTAGCAATAACTAAAATGTCAGTGTGTTATCAAAATTATTCTCACCCTAAATTAAAAAAACAGCGCTGTACCAGCTACTAGGAAAAGAAATAACGCTATCCCAGCTGAAACCAAGGACACCAATGAAGTAAGACAACAGATAACAATGTTTTCATAGTTATATCTGGTTTCTGTTTGTGCCACTACCGATCTTCACTCTGAAGCAAAAATTCCTTATTTGAACAAATGTCAAAATAATATCCCTTTAATCTCCTGCTGAATGAGCCATTTGTGTCTTGTAAGGACATTTGTTTTGTTTTCCACGTAGAAGCTGCATAAATCTATGGAGAATCCCCTACCTCCTGCCATTGCTTCTGAAGTTCCAAAACCAAACCACAAGTTCACTTCTCAGACATTTCCCAACGCTACTTAAAAAAAAAAGAAAAAAAGAAAAGAAAAAAAAGACATTAAGTTTCCATAAGCTGCATTTAACAGAGCACAGATTTTGTGTTAACGGTCTCATATAGTTTACAATAAGTTCAACATATGGCTCCATAAATGAACATGTCTGACATTATTAGACGGTTTCTTTTCCTTAAAGAGTATCATTAAAAGGTTGTGTGGAGTTTTAAAGTCAATAGGAGAGTTGTGGCTCAAGTCCAGTGCAGTGCTATGAAAATGTATCCCTTCCTGTTTGGTAACTGCTTAGGATCATTTTGATTTTGATTTTTCAGGGCTGTCAGCACGTTCTGGATTGCAAATCCAAACAACAACTTAATAGGGAATGCAGCAGCTGGTGCTCAGGTAAAATCATTTAATGACAGGAGCTATGCTTTGCCTCCGGTTCCCATATATTCTACTCTTATTGATGTCATTAGTGTCAAGGCAATTAATTTTTAGTAAGCCATCATAAAATTTGGATATGTAGTTCTGCAACCTTTGTCTCTGTTAGGAACAAATATTTCCCTACAGTTCTTACACTGATTTCTTTCACAACTGTGGCTGGAAATGGTGTGTGATGTCTCTTCAGCAAATCAGCTGAAGATTCAATCAGCAAATGCTGGGGTATTTTTTTAGTAGTTAATAGTTAAATGCCCAGTAAAATTTTGTGTTTGAGTATGTAAATATATACTCTCTTCTTGTTACTATCTCTGAAGTTTACCAAAACTGTGTTTGTGCTTAATGTGCCTGTATAGAGAAAGCTATGTTTCTAACAAACCACCTGAATTTCACCCACAATATATGCATTTTTAAAACCCATGTGTGTGTGCCCCAAGGGCTTGCTGTGCATGCCAACGGATAGGCCGGGAGGTGTGGGAGTATGGGCTGGTGTGTGTCCCCTGGGGCTCGCACATTTGGCAGGCTCAGGTTAGAAATCTGGCCAGCACAGTGGGAAACACTGAGTCCCCGGGATAATCTGTGTCATTAATTGTAGTGTCCCATTTCTCGGACCTCCCTTTGTCTTTTAGGATGTCGGGATATGGTACATCTTCCACCGGGTTCCCACTGGACAGTCCGAGGGGCAATATCCAGAGGGACAGGCTGAACATACCCCCTTGGGAGTATTTTACAACAACAGAGTCCACTCCAATTTCAAGGCACGTGCATGATTTATATGCTTCTATCAATATAATAGTATGTTGTAGGGCTGACTGCGTGTGGTGCTCTGAAATTGCATGATCGTGGGTGTCTTACATCTTGATAAAGGTCTTTCAACACTGTATCAAGACACAATCAACTTTTGGGGGTGATGCTCTTTCTAATGATTAAAGAGGGAGCTGAGCAGAATGGAGATCCCATTTCAGTCACTTCAGTTGGGTGCCTGTGTTAGAGGGGATGTGCATAGGCCGTAGGTACACCTACTACTAAGTGAGACTTAAGGAATGGCAGGCAGGACACTGAGCACTGGTGTTAGCCACAGTTGTGCAAGGCTATAAGGGGATGAGAAAAAGTCATTTATGCTGGGCCCTGTTCATCACCTCTGAAAAACGAGACCAAAAATTCCAGGGTAATTCCAAGAAAAACACTTGCCCCCGAATATACTGTTGACATGAAAATATAACCTGTAAGCTATAAAAAGCATTTTTAACTGATTTCTCAGGATTCTAGATTGAAATCAGTGCTGTTTTCTCTGCCTTGCATATTTTACATCTTGGTCCATGACAGCTGCTGTTGTAGCCCAAAGCCTTTAAGCTGGCTACAGCAGCTCAGGTTCTCTTTTGACTGTTGGGGGACTCGTCACTCTTTATTTAAACCTTTAATTCTTAACAACGCTCTTTTTCCAAAATGTTATCAAGAGCTTGGCAAAGTCCCTTACTGCTTTCTGCGAAGGAGAGTGGGAGTTCAGTGCCTTGCTTTGGGTCAGAAGACAGCCCAAGATGCTGATGCATAACATATGGCAGAGCAGGCTCTGTCCTGACTTCAGCATGCTGCATCCTGTGCTCATGTCATGCTGAGCGATGCCAAGTGACGTGAGAGGGAAGAGAAAGCCCAGGCTGCAGGCGCTCGCGGTGCCTGCGCGCACTGGGCTGCCCACGTTCATTGATAAAAATCTGGGATCTCTGGTCTCCCTTGTGCACTCCGTAAAATAATTGGAGTCACGTGCATTTTCAGGCTGGTTTGTTTATTGGAAAAGGAGTAAAGACAACGAGAGCCAGTGCTGAAGATCCCAGAGAGTATCTCACTGTCGATAATGCCAGGTAAGCACATGCTGTATGGCTAAGTATTTTGGATAGTTGTATTGCTTCTTGGCTTCTGCATTGTATTTAGCAGATCATTAATGCCTCATTATGGCTGGCGCATCTGAAAAAAACCACACAAGCTAATTCTGATGTGCAGAGGCAAGTACTTCATAGCTATGCACTGAATTGTTTGTGCTATTGCTGACCAAAAATGGTACACATGCACTTGGGGTTATGAGGACAAAGCAGTGAAGCATGTGAAAGGGGATCCAGATCCCCTTAGTCCGTTAGCTGGTTTGTAAATCCAACATTTGTTATGAATTGCTTAGAAGAGTTTACATCTGAAAGGTGATGTAAGAGACCGCTGAGTCTTATCTAGGATTAATGAGGAAAATAAAGTAGCCTCGGAGTTTTTTGTTAGCTGCTTTAAAAATCCCTGAGCTTCCTTTCCCAGAGTGGAAGCAGGTATATTAAGGCCATTTTCTCACTCCCTGCAGCCCTATGGGTTGATGTGAGGAGACTGTGGCAGAAATCAGCCACTGCTTCTGGTCAAGCCTTGACACTTCCTTCTCATACCCTGTCAATGCTACATATGATGCTCCCTATGGCTGAAAGGAAAGGGTGACTTTGTGTCCCTTTGTGAGACTTCCCTGCCCAGGTCATTCCCTTGAGCCCTGAGGAGGCACATCCATTAGTAGGAAGGGACTTCATCAGTTAGAAGAAGTAAGAGGTAAGGGTAGACTCAGAAGAAGCGATGGTGATTTTTTTTTTCAAAGACAGCATGAATATACCATTAACAGCCAGTGTGGCTTGCAAGTAATTGAGAAGCACCCAGTTCCCAGGGCGAATCCTTTTTTCATATGACAGCTTCTCTTTCAGCAGAGACAGAAGCATATGGAGGTCTGGCTTGTGCATGTGAGGAAAGCAGCTCCAATTACTCCGTGATCTTTGCTGAATGAGATTCTTGAAAGTGCCTGATTGATTTTTTTCTTTTTTTAGCATCAACCCAGGGATTCTCAGTGGACATTGTGAAGACAATTACAAAAGCACCCAAGTGACTTAGGAAAAATGTTTTCTGTGCCTCTAAATTGCACTGAATCAAATGAAGGAGTAGCTGTGGGCCCATTGAAGTCTAGTGAGAAATGGTCTGTTCATTTCACTGGGGCCAGAATTTCACCCTTATGAACATTTCTTGTTTTCTGTTTTGTACCAAAGCATGAAAATGAAACCAGGCTAATAGCCTGACTCCGATCCAGGGCATATTACCTCTTTAGGCCCATCATGCTGATATTTAGAAGCCAAATGAGGTTTGCCAGGCACGACCTCCTCTGAGTTTGGTTCCTATGTCTCCTGTGCCACATTAACTAAGCTTCTTGCTTCAGGTTTCATCCACATCAAGATGCTGATCCTGAGAAGCCACGAGTACCTGCCGTGATTGATGGTCTTATTGCTTTTAAAAATAATGACCATGGGGCCTGGGCCAGGGGCGGCGACATTATTTTCCGCAACTCAGGGTAGGTTACTGTAATTATGTGTTATATCATTCCTCTTGTGGCAGACATAAATAGGTCCGTAGGCCAAATTCATTGCAGACTTTCCTCATCATTTACACCATTGTGTTTCTTCTGTCCCAGGTTTTCAGACAATGGAATTGGACTCACTCTGGCAAGGTAATTTCTTAAAATGGGCCTTCTTCCCATTGTAACCTTCTCCCCCTGTGTAACAGGCTCAAGAATGGATGATGAGACACTCCCCTGGTAATTACTGTAAGACATGAGAAAACCTCACATTTCCCTTCCAGACCACATCAGGTCTTCCCTGTGCAGCCATTAATACAAGGGGCAATTTAGCCTTTCATTCTCTTTGCCTCCTGTCTAGGGAATAATTGTAATTGCAGCATATTTCCTTTTGGATGGTAGATCCTGAACCAGTAGACTAAACATCTGGCTCTGTCTTCAGGAGACTTTTCTTCTGCTCTAGCCTGGTGGAGCAACATCACCCATAACTCGTGTGCTACCAGGGCAGGGTGGCTGGGATGGTCTCATGTGGTGGCACAGTAGGTCTCCTGCCTCTTCTGCTGATGTCTACAATGCTCCTGCTGCTGTCATCTCAACCTGACCTGCAAGAAACAGCCATATCCAAAGCCCATTGCAGGCAATGAGAATCAGGGATATTTGGCTCTATTTTAGCAATATAGCTAAAAATCTATGACGCCACTCAGTATAGAGCTTATATATATAAGCTCATATATATATATATATAGGGTAGATCTGGTTTCACCCAGACTAAGTTACCTGTATTACCAATGCCTAAACACTGAGCTACCCCAGCACTAACTTGGTGGTTTCTAAAGAGATTTTAAAGCAGGCCAATATACCATTGCATATGCTTTTTCCCAAACTAAGAAAGAAATTCTGCTGTGTCTGTGGTGTAATTAAAAGTGTTAATTAATTGGTTGTGCTGTGCTGCATAGTTATCTGGTGTTTCTTTGCTTGTAGTGATGGGACTTTCCCAACAGATGAAGGCTCTAGCCTGGAGGTTACACGCTCCATTTTTGTTGGAGAAAGCAGTAACTTTGGCTCCCAGGGAGGCCAAAACAGCTACTGGGGAAAAGGGGCAAATGGAGAATACAGAACACTGCCCAGAAACAAGTGAGTTATTCTTCTACCATTTCTTCTGTTGTTAGCATAAGCTAGAATAAAAGCCTCAGGAATGAATGTGATTACCAACAAGTAATTTATACCGGGTGTTTAAATTATTGTACAGGCCAGAAATAATAAGCATTCGAATAAACCACTCTTCAGGCCAACAGCTTGAGAGCATTCTTGACTGAATGTGTTTGATTTAATTTCTGCTTAATTTGTTAGTCACTGGAGAATGGATTAGAGAATCTGAAAGATAACAAATGGCTTTTGTGTGATGCTTCAGTAGCACAGCGCTGAGCTGATGGCACAGCTCCCGTGCACCCTGCCACCATCCCTCCTGCAGGCATAGCTGGGCTAACATTGCCAGTTTGACAAAGGAGAAACCATTTTTCCTTATTGCATCTTGTTTCTCTTTCAATGGCTGTATGTTATTTTCTATTTTGATAGCAGCACAGCCTCCTGTCCAGCAACCACAGTGCCCACCCACATCCCCATAGCAAGGTGTGCTCCCCCAAGCCTAAATTCTACCCTAATGTATGTTTTCAGTGATGCTTACCAATTATTAAACCCTGTACAAGGAATATAAAATTAAATAATAAGCAGTAGTCACCACATATGCCACGCACACAGCCCCGACTATACATGTCTCAGTCATAAGTGACACAGGAATGGGGTCTGTGTGGGACAGCAAGAATAATCAGAGCTATCCTCAGCTATTATCAGTGTTGTTATTTTAATTGCAATTGCAAAAATGTTCCTTTGCAGTTCAAATAAGCTCTAATAATCTGTGATATTGTTAAGCAATGTATTCTTGGAAAGGAATATGCTAAAATGTCTGGTACATGTCCTTTCATTACGCCATAGTGCAAAATGGGATGTAGGGGTTGTACGAGACCCAACTACTGGGATAACAGCTCTAGAAATTGAGAAATAAGTATTTGATCAAGAAACACTGTTTGTGCCTGGTGTTTCCAGTTGGCAAAGTGTTTCTGGATCTCTGGAGCCAACCAGTAAGAGAAATCATCAGGGCTGGGAGGGGCACCTGGGTCTTGGTGACACTCAGGCTGGAGAGAGCCTGTGTGCCCATGTGTCTGCTTTGTGACTTTCATGTCTGAACTACTCTTGCTGGAGTCAGTGGGCATTGACCTACCCTTCCATGCCACTGCGAGCCAGCTTAATTACTCTCTGTGAAGCTGATGCAGGCCACTCTTTAATCAAACATGGCCAAAACCAAGCAAAACAAACCATGGGAGGCGCAGGTCCTTACCTGTCACTCCAGTGGTGTCTCCTTCAACACTCATGTCTTGACAACATGTCCATGGACCAATATGGCAGGAATCGCTTTTCAGTGTGAAATGCTGTGGACTAGGTCCTAGGGATCTTATGTGAAATGGCTTGTAGGGAGAGGAGAAACTGTGCTGCACTACTTGGTACTTCCAAGGAGACACTTGCCTCCAGGGAGTCTGAATGACATGATTTTTTTTCAATCATGATGATGTTTTCCTGAGAAATCTGTCTGCCCTGGAACAGGAAACCTGATGGCAATGCTGCCACACAGCCCTTTGGGTCTTCCTTGTGGAGATGAACTCCTGGGTGGCTGGGGCAAGGATTTTGAACTGCTTTACCCCAGGTTACAAGCCTTAGGCAAGCTTATAGGTCTTTTGTTTTGGCTCTTGAGCCTTATCCTGTAGAGGAAGTTCAGTAGAGTTTCATCTTTTTTTAACTGTTTGATGACTGTCCAGATCCTGGTTTTGGGAAAGGGAAGGTAGTTTAGCTACTTGTTAATATCTTTCTGTGCCTTCGGAAGAAGACTCAGAGTTTGTCCAAGCCTTTAATACAGGGTTGCATTTGTTTTTACATCTGACAGGACGTTTCCTATTCGTGGATTCCAGATTTATGATGGGCCTGTCAGGATGGCCAAATGCACTTTCAAGAAGTTCACCCCGACCATTGACAGATACTCAAGTGCCATTGGGTTCTTCATGAAAAACTCCTGGCAGATAAGCCCCCAGAATAATGTGTCGCAGATCCTGATGGAGAAAAGTGTAAGTAGGAAAAGCAGAAATGCATGCTGTTAGATGTGCAAGTTTTTGAAGTTTTTAGAAGTGGTGAGAGATCTGTCCTAGAGCAGGAATTCCCAAGCAGTGGTGCATATTACATTGGTGCATACAATCAATTCATTTTGCAACATCTTTTTGCTTTTTTTTTTTTTTTTTAAAGAAAGCTTATTTATAAGCTAGTAAAATGTGATGGTATCTTATGCCTGGACAGACATACATTAAAAAAAACCTGCATTAGAGGAAAGTATCACCTTGTAATCAGAAGAGCCAGACCACCACTATTAGCTGGTGCAGCATTACCAGCCTATATATGCTGAGGACCCAATGAGGACCTGGCCTCGGATGATAAGAAGGACACAAATGTGATGTCAGGAGACAGAAAACTGCAATACAATTCTTATACAGAAATAGCAAATGCACATAGAAGCAAAGCCATGACCCAGTTTCTGGCATCAGCAGTGAAATTCCTGTTGAGCACAACAGGGACTTCCCTTGAACAGCAGAATGGGCCTCTGTATCTCTGCCTTGGCAGGAGCCATAGGATGCTGAGCAATTCCAGTCCTTGTCCTGGATTCCTGAAGGGATTGTGGCCCTGCACACTTGGCTTACGAAATGATAGATTCCACCTGGCTCGCTCCCATGGGTCATAACCTCTCCATAGCTTTTTTCAAACAAGGTCCATCCTTGTTAGAATGTCCATGAACTGTAGTAACTTTGGCTTGAGGTTTGGCTTTATCTTGGGGAAATTTTCCATTGCTCTGGGATTGACCAATATCATTCCTTCTGGCAAGCAGTTAGTTTGTCTGTCCCCTCCCTGGTACACTTTAGACCCACACCATGAGGGTATTTCATGAAAGGATGATGTTGATTGCTGTCACTTGACTGATCCTCTAAAGAAAACACAGTTCCTGTACATTTCAGTAATGACATCTTAGTTACCTTAGATGCTTTAAGGAGCTTTGGAACAAGAATAAGGGCTAATTTGCCGTATCTTCTTTATGTCCTCCCTTGGGGAAATGGTTATAAGGTGGTCATGGGGAACACAAATGAGAAAATAAACCTGAAACCAGGGAGTGGAGCTTAGAGAAAAATGTATGATGAAAAAGTTTGATCAGTGGAATGGAAGAGGGTGAAAATTTCCTCCAGTAATCGCTGTAGGATTCTGTCCAACAGAATGGTTACAGACAGGTGATATCCGTGCACAGTAACGAAAGGGATGATTACATCTTGAATGGCTGAAAATACATCTTTTTAATACAGCTGCATCATTGGAGGCCAATGAGCCTGTTAAATATCCCAGTATTTTTTGTCTGAGAGACAATTTAGCCCTGCCTTGAATTTTTCAAGGTAAAAATGGTCAGAAGACTTACTAAATACTTCTGCAAAGCAAATTAAAATAGTGTAGTGTCAGCCTATTACACAAAAAATTAATGGCATTATCCCAATAATTATTTATTGTATGTATATTTCCAAGAAATATCTATTTCTGAAGTTGGTGTTTTGCCAACTTAAAAACCATTTATGTTTGTAACCACCTGCATCCTAGCAATTTTCATTTTGATTCTGTTTTATGTGGATAGAACCCAGATGTGCTAAATCTGATTTCAGACTTGAAGGACCATGGTTAGCTTATTGTTTTGTTGCTAATTGCTATATGAGACAATATGTCTTTGACTGTTTTAATTGATTTCCCATCTCCAGGCTTCATTTTATTACTATTTAAAGGGTAGCTAAGTACTAATTTCCTAAGAGACAATCATTTTACAGTTGTTTTTTAAGAAGAGATTAAACATTACTGTGAGTTGTATAGTGATGACAAAACTATTAGTCATGCTGAAGGAATAGTTGTATAATTAATCAGACTAATCAGCAGACTGGTTAGACAACGAAGTAATAAAGCCAGTCAGGTCTTGTTTAACTCCAGCATAAAAAGGAAGAGGAGACCTAAACGTTATGCCCCATGAAAAGTATTTTAGTTGCCTTTCCATTGACAAACTTAAATCTCACATATTAAGATATCTGTGCATTTATCAATAGCAACATTATTGCTAGGCTTGCTTGTTTGCTTGTTTTAAAAGGGGTGCTTTTAAAAAGTTATTTCAATGCAGTAGTTGGTTTTGACCCAGCTGAGGGCTTGACTGATGGTTGTGGTCTCCCATAGATCTGGTTACTGTCAGTCAGTAGGACTTGGAGAACTCAAAGGAAATGGCCCCAGCCCAGAACAGAGCCATGCCCAAACTGGACAGTTGTGTATCATTTCTTAAAAAGACCTGATGCATCTCTCTTTAGTCATAAACTAGCAGCCTTTTCATCCCTCTGCCCTTTTGCTGCACAGCTTCTGTAGAGTGAGGTGAGGAACAAGTAGTTGTACATGACTTTCTGGGCTCCCATGAACAAGGCCACCTCCAGCAGGTGCAGAAGACTCACAAACTGTCCCAGTTCACATCCTTTGCCAATAGTCTCTCTGGTTATTGTTTCCCTGCGGCCAGGAGCTTGGGGTGGATTCAAACCTATTCTACTCCTAACTGCACCAGCACTACAGCGTCTCTGAAATTACTTGTGCCAAAGAAATCCCAGTGGTCTGTGTTGGGTGGGTCTCCCGAAGAGGTCAGAGGGGCCAGCACTGGCTCCTGACTGTGGTCTAGCGACTCCCGTGGGATTGCAGTTCAGCCTAGCTAAGAGATGGGTGCTTCCTCGTGTTGCTTTACTATGTTTAGCTTGTGTTGGTTTAGTGCTGGGTTTCTGCATCAAAGCAGAAGTTTGCAAACAGTTCATGAGGTGAAAATGAAAAGCAGACACTGAGTGAAAGTGCCAGTCTGTTATCCCCTGAAAAAGAGGGCAGAAAAAAAACCCTAAAGAGACTTCTGGTGAAAGGGAACTTGCAGGGTGAGGGCTTGCTTCACTCCAGCAGAGTAAAAGCCATGCTAACCAGGACAGAGTCCCTGGGTGGTAAAACAGAGAAGATTCATACTGTTGGAAAAGTGGTTTCCTTAAAATTATATTGGTGATATGGTGATATGGCTTTTGTTGGCAGTTTGTGCCAACATTTGAATTTTAGGAAAAGTTGCAAGTTAAGGTATTTTCCAGTACATTATTAATTTTTAATGCAAAAAGATTTTTCTACTGCAGTCTTCAGGACTTCTCTGCAGGTGTGTTAGGTGTGCTGCCTTTGGACAGGTGGAGTTAGCGTATTCCTAAGAGATTACGTACTCGCATAACCGTCATTTGTCAGGTCTCCCTGTCAGGCTTCAGACAGGTAATCCAAGTAAGCTTTATACCATATCACTCCCAGATAGTCCACACCTAATGAAAATTAGGTATCTGAATAGTAGTGTGGTAGGTAGATATGACCTGTCTCTGCACCCTAGCTTCGTTCCTAGATCCATGTGGATGTACCTGAGGAGTTGAGTCTTTGTTCATGTGGTCCACTGAGAAAAAAATGTTTCCATAGCTGAAATTGCAAACTCAGAGCACCCCTGCCCTGCAATATACAGAAGTAAGGTAACCTTGAGACTTGTAAAAGAGGTGACACTGCTCATTAATATTTCCATTTTGTTTCTGACTTTCAGACTATTTAGAGGAGAATGTTAGAGACCAGATTAGCGTTAGCACCAAAACTAAAAACACTGAGCGTGTTAATCAAATGTGAGCTGTACTGGCTGTGCCTTCGTTTGTTTTGAAGTACAGCTGACTTTGTTCTCCTCCCCAGTGAAGTGCCTGTTTTCATCTTCAACTCCAGAAGTGCACTGTCACAAACTATTTATAATGGAGCTCTGAGCTGCAGCACAGTGTTTACATTTTTTTAATATCTCCTCTTTTATAAATTAAAAAGAAGGAAAAAAAAGCCAACTTTTGGGATGCTTCTACTTTGCCAAGTAGCCCTTAGGGCAAAAATTTCCTGCAATGCAGGAAGAAAAGGTTTTAAAACACTCAAAAATGTGTTTGAGGCTCCTTTAAATGAAACTGCTTCAAATGATTGTTTATGAGACTCGTACTTGGACAAGAAGGTGGCAAAAAAATGTTTCTAAGGTCTGTTTTAATTTTAAAGGAATAAAACCTTTTATTCTGCAAGTAGTTTTTGCAACACTGGTCATTCGTTTTAAGCCAATGGGACTTTCCATCTAACTCAGAATCACAATGACCCTCCTATTCTCCTAAGCTCTTCTGTTTATTATTGTTACAAGAAAGCCTTTAAAGCCCTTAGTAACCTTGCAGCCTAATCCTGCTGACCCTAATTCTTACTCATGTGCACAGTCCAATTAAAACTAGTTGGGCTAAATGAAACAAATTACAGTCCTTTAGTTCGGTGCAATCCAGTCGCTATTTATGCCTCCTGTTTTATACACATTCCTGCAGGATTCATTCAGAGTGCTTGACCTGGCATAATTATTTTCTTGATTTCTTCAGAACTTAATTGTCATATAATAATTTTCTCTGCAGACATTAAAATACTCCATGCTTTTTTACTGAACATCTACATTTTCCTTGTTTTGCTGGATTTTCATGTCAGGACAGATTCCTTTACTTAGCTACCAAAAAATCTTGAAAACAGAGCTATACATAATGAGGATAATGCTGCCTTCTGTTATTTCTTTTTCCTAAAAAGTTCTCGTAGGGATAGATTGGAATGTGCGCAAGAGCCAATTCTGAGAATTACTGGTACTTTTATGGGTTTATAAGGTTTTAGGGGGAACAATTAGAAGAAAATGGCACTCACAGAACCACTTAGAACAGCCATTGAAAGTATATGAGAAAATTCACCAAATATCTAGTAGTTCTTGTTTCTTTGATCACAGCTGTGACATTCCTCAGTAAATTTCATTATCTACCAGTATTTCTTACCCTTTGAGTCATTGTCTTCCTTTTGCCTCTGCACAACTTACTGCTGTGTGATTTCAAGGAATCTGTGGTTTTACGGATGCATTTCAAAGAACCAGAAGTTTAATTTTTGTGAAAACATCTCCTGAGATTAAGAAATGAGGGGGAAAACCAGTATAGTTGGAAATCTTTCTAAATAGATGAGACAAAACAAAACTCTACTTGGGCAACAGAACTTTCAGGTTCTAGCTGCATCACTGCTTTTGTTAAAACACTGTGACCCTAAGTCCTTACTTAGAGCTAACCAGTAATTTTTCTTCTTTTCTCCTGCTAGGTTGGACTGAAAGTGTTTTTTGGCAGATCAGGCCAGTGGTTTGGAAACAATGATAATGATGGTGACAAAATGTCTATCTTCCATGATCTGGATGGCTCGGTAACAGGGTATTCAGACATTTTCATAGGCAGAGAAGACAACTACTTGCTGCGTCACCCTGGGTGTCTCACCGTCCCACGCTGGAACGGGGTGATGTGCACCGGGAAGTTCGCACAGGTAACAGGGGGGCAGCTTCAGGCAATGTTGCTGGGAGTGTTGGGTGGGTGTCCTCAGACGGTCTGCTGAGGAGTGGTGCAGTGAAGCCTACTCAACACTCCATAAGAGGTTAATATATTGAGTGTAATTTTACTCCTCTCAGTGTTATCTGCCTAATTCCAAGGAGTCAATAAAGCTCCTGTTGTGCAGCTGCCTGCAACCTGTGGCTGAAGGAGCCCTGTCTCTTCCCGTTGCCCACAAGAAGCTACAAGTTGAAATTGAGTTGGTGTTTTTTAGTTCTTCTGTGTTTTTTAGTTCTTCTCCCAGGCATTTGTCTACTCTATCTTGGGGCTGTAGTGGATGAGTCTGGTGAGTCAAGTTTCAATGGAAGATATTGCTTCTCTGATAGATCCCACTGTGTTCAGGATGGTGAAATGGGTGGCTGAGGCATAAACTCAGGCTTATTTCTTATTTCCCATCCAGAAGTCACTGGCTGAGGGATGGGCAGTCTTAGGCTGTCTTAAACCTTCACAGCAGTTTTCTCCAGCACACTGAGTTAGAGACTTTCACTGAGGTGTCAACACCGAGGTAGGAAGGACTGCAAATCCCACATAACTTTTCAGTTGGAAGAGAAGGAAGGAAGGAAGGAAAAAAGGTAGGGAGGGAATGGTGAAGGAGAGGAAAATGTGACCTCAAAATCAGATTGTGGTTCATTATATGTTGCTCAAATTTCAACAAGACCTTTGTGTGTGGATAGAGCATATTGTAAATATGTGACTCACCATAGCTTTCACAGTCACCTGTAAGAGATGGCAGGTGTCTTGGCTCTCCTTGCTCCTCCACTTCTAAAGGATTTTAATGTATTTACCAAAAAGGTATCTGTGCCCGTTTTAAAACTCCGATTACTTGGGCATCTTGCCAGGTGTGGTGGGTTAACCTTGGCTGATCACCAGGAGCCCACCAAGCTGCTCTATCACTGCACCACCCCCCTTTCCTCTCCTTCCTCAGCAGAGCAAAAGGGGAGGGAAAATAAGATGGGAAAACAAAACCCTTGTGGGTAAAACAAGAGCAGTTTACTGATAACAAAGCAAGCAAAGCAAATCTGCGTGTGGAAGCAAAGGAAAACAGAGATTTATTCTCTACTTCCTATCAGCAGGTGATGTCTGGTCCCTTCCTGGGAAGCAGGGCTCTAAAATGCATGGTGGTTGCTCCGGAGGACAAAGGGATGGCCCCCCCTCCTCCTCCTTTTTCCCAGCTTTATAACTGAGCCGACATCCTTTGGTCAGTTTGGGTCACCTGCCCTGGTTGTGTCCCCTCCCAAGATCTTGCTCACCCCATCCCGCTGCAGGGGAATGTTGGGAAGGGTGTTGGTGCTGTGCAAGCCCTGCTCAGCAGCAATCACAACACGGGTGTGTTATCAACACCCCTCTAGCTCCCAGCACAAAACACTGCACCATGAGAGTTGCTATGGGGAAAATCAGCTCAGCCAGACCCAATACATTACTGTTTAGCAAATGTTACATCATTTTTTGCAATATGAATATATCTGTTGGAAAAAATATCATCCCCATTACGTCGTGCTTGCAATGACTTTGGTGCCCTGTTCACAGAATCACAGAATCACAGAATGATATGGGTTGGAAGGGACCTCTGTAAATCATCTAGTCCAACTCCCCTGCCAAAGCAGGTTCACCTAAAGCAGGTCACACAGGAACGTGTCCAGGCAGGTTTTGAATGTCCCCAGAGATGGAGACTCCATTACTTGTCTGGGCATCCTGTTCCAGTGCTCCATCACCCTCACAGTGAAGAAGTTCCTCCTCATGTTTAGATGGAACTTCCTATGCTTATGTTGGTGTCCATTACCTCTTCTCTTGTCACTGGGCACCACTGAAAACAGTGCCCAGTGTCCAGTGCCAAAGGCTTTATTTTAGATCCAAACTATCAAGGTTCCATCAATTTCAATGACATATCTCAAAGCTAATACTACTATTATGCAAGGCATTTCTGAAACTGCTGTAACCTGTTAAAATGTTGCCATGACTTGCACAGTATAAAGCAGTATCATGAATTTCTTTGTGGCAAGCATTGTGCCAATTCTTATAGGTCCACAGATGCAGATGAATGAACCAGATTCACTGAACTCCTTTCCACTTTGCTTCTTACTCATGTTTCAGTATCGTTCCAGTTCCCAACACATCCTTCAATGCAATTACCTCACAAACAAAAATCACAATTAGATTCTATGTTTCCTACAGGTAATACTGGACAAAATTAATATAAACTGAAGTCAGATGAACTACATATCTTTCTGTTGAATTCAAAGGATCTTAGAACTCAGGAGGGAACATGCCAATTATTTCAAAAGAAACCTGTGTGTTGCATAAACTGCAAAGTTAAATACATAGCGAATGTGAATCTACATCCTTTCTTTAGAGGATGAGACTCAGGCAGTATCCTCAAGTGACATAAATGTTTCTGCCTTTCAAAGACCTTGCCAATATCTTCAGGCAAAAAGCAGGAAATGAAGATCTAATAGTCACTTTTTTTTTTTTTTAATGGCAAAAACATTTGTGTTGTGTGGAAAAAATAAGCCTTATTAGACATCATAAAGGAAAAGGAAATTTTCTTCTATTCATTTTAAAGGCAATAACTAAGTAACTGAATGTTGAAACGTGGTTATTCCTTCATATGCTAATAAGCTCCACTGAAAATGCTTGAGTTTTTTTCTGCTCCAGGCCCCTAAGCAGGTTTGGTGTTTTTTTTCAGTATCTGCATATCCTGTTAGCTGTCTGTTACCATCTTTACCATATGTTAGATATTTTAAATATTCACTACACAGACAAAGAGCTCCTGAAGTTTGTTAACCTTTTCAACCAAGATATTAAGGTCTGTTAGCAGGCTTTTAAGGATATTTTGAACACCCAGAAGTTTTTCTAAAGAAAACTGGAAAGAAAAAAAAAAAAGAAAAAAAATATTATTATAAAAGAGTAAAAGTAAGTGAAAAAAAACCCTAGTAGTTAAAGTATGAAACAACTTCTTCAGTTGTAGAGTTTTAAACTATAGTTACTTCAAATTAAATAGTTGGTTTAAAGCCTCAACAAATGTTAAGAAAAAATACTTTAATTAAAGTTAAGTATCTGGTGAAGAGAGTCACCAGACAAGAGTTTTGCACAATCTATTTTATAACTCATTTACCAGATGTAACCATTCACCCTCTTAGCATAAAAGCTGGAGGCTTTATTCTTTAGCTGAAATTCTTAGAAAATGGCAGTCTGTCTCACTCAATATGAAACTAAGTATGATTTTGGGTTGGTTTTTTTTTAAGAATAAGCACCTTATAGCTGGAAGGGAATAGAAAAAATAAAGGTCTATTTTTTATTTTGACACATAATACATCTACCTGTCAGTAAGAACTTCATCAGAGTCTCAATGCACCTGCAATATGAGCAATTATAAAACTTTAGCTGTGATTCAATTTTGCCCATTCACTTTATAAGAGGTGTGTATAGGAAAGTATGCCCTTAACAGAGGAGATACCTGACCTTTTCAGACTACCCAAAAAGGGAAGGTATTACTTCCCACAAACATGTGAAGGGTTCACAGGTTGAATCACTATAAATACTTCTGTTGTCGTCTCTAACTTATGTAAGTCCTTTTACAATATCAAGAAATGCAACACTTCCTAGGCTAGGCCTAGCAGCTGCATAATCAACAAGTGGAGCATGTGTTCAAAGACTCCTTGCTGATAGTTTCACCACTCACCAACAGAGAAGAGTTGATTACTGACCTTCAGTGTGACAGTAATGGTTTACAAATTCCTATTCCTTCTTTACTTTTCACAAATAAGATACTTTTTATTTTCCACTATCCAAGGAGCAGATTTCTAATTTTTGGAAGTTGATTTCTAATCCAACTAACAGAAAGGAAGCTTGGGATCCTTTTTCTTTATTATTATTACTAATCCATCCACTTTGTTATAGTTTCAGAAGTAAGTTAGAACTGTTCTTCCAAATGAGTTCAAGCTGTCTTTAAGTTAAAGTAGGATGATTAGATTTTTTAAAAAAATAAGTATATTGCATAGCCAGTCTTCATTATTTCTGAATATTTATTCTAGTGCTTTGAAGAATATCTGGAAGTAGAGCTCTGCATTATAAATGGGATTAATCTGAACCAGTATGAAAATAATTTTTTAAAATTTCACACTGTATCTCATAAGTCACTCAGAGAAAACATTTTTATATTTTCACACCCTCATTATGAATAATGCAAAGAGCCAATTAATAGAAAATATTCTGAATTATGAATTAGGACCTAATTAAAAATGTAGAATTACAGAAAAACAATGAATGCTGGTCTAAATTCCCCTTCCAGACAGGTAACCATTTTTAACTACATCTGCTATCCACATTTGATCTATAACTTTATCTATTCTTATGGCTAATGAGGAACAAATTACTTATTACTCATGAATGACACTAACTACCCACTCTTGCACAAAAGAAGAATATTACAATTTACATTTAAATGAGATTTGAATTCTTAATGAACAGAGCCAGTATTCTAATTATCTATACAAATACTTTAAATGAAGATGAACTTTAGTAGATGACTTACTTCAGAATCATACTCTATGTTTGCCCAGCAGCATTAGAGAAGAATAGTTTAGTATTTGCAGGATAATTCTCAATAATCAGGAGTCAAGAATGGGCAAACAATGTCACTATGTACTTAATATCATTTGACAGATGGGAGATGGTTAATCTTTATCTTACATATAAAAAATAGCTTAAGAAAACACATCAAAGATATTTGATATTTCTTTAAGTTTATGTAGAGCACTAGATTTAAAGTGTATTTCTTCCTGCAGTCAGTTGAGTGAAGGTGAACATGGAATGGTCAGTGAGGATTGGGTTAGAGATCATTTGATTAAACTGAACTCTCACAAATCCATGGATTCTGGTGGGATGCACCCATGAGTGCTGAGGGAGCTGGCTGATGTTATTACCATGCCACACTCCATCATTTTTTAAAGATCATGGAGAATGGGAGAGGTGCCTGAGGACTGGAGAAAAGCCAATGTCACCTCAATCTTCAAAAAGGGCAAGAAGGAGGACCCAGGAAATTACAGGCCAATCAAGCCTCACCTCCACCCCTGGAAAGGTGATAGAACAGCTCATTACGGAGGTAAACTCTAAGCATGTGGAGGAAAATAGTTACCAGGAGTAGTCAGCATGGATTCACCAAGGGGAAATTATGCTTAACTAATCTGATAGCCTTCTATGACAGCATGACTAGCTGGGTAGATGAAGGGAGAGCAGTGGATATTATCTACCTTGACTTCAGCAAGGCTTTTGACACTGTATTCCATAATATCTTCATAGGGAAGCTCAGGAAGTGTGGGTTAGACGAGCGGACTGTGAGATGGATTGAGAATGAGCTAAGCAATAGAGCTCAGACTGTTGTGATCAGTGGCACAGAGTACAGTTAGAGGCCTGAAGCCAGTGGTGCTCCCCAGGGGTCAATGCTGAGTCTAGTCTTGTTCAACATCTTCATTAATGATCTGGATGAAGGAATGGAGTGTACCCTTAGCAAGTTTGCTGATGATACAAAACTGGGAGGTGTGGCTGATACACCAGAAGGCTATGCTGCCATTCAGTGAGATACGGACAAACTGGAGAGTTGGGCAGAGTGCAACCTCATGAAGTTCAGCAATGGCAAGTGTAGGGTCCTGCTCCTGTGGACGAATAACCAAATCCGCCAGTACAGGTTAGGGGTTGACCTGCTGGAAGCAGCTTCACGAAGAAGGACCTTGGTGTCCTGGTGGACAATAAGTTAAGCATGAGGCAGTAATGTGCCCTTGTGGCCAAGAAGGCAAATGACATCCTGGGTTGCATTAAGAAGAGTGTGACCAGCAGGTCAAGAGAGGTTCTTCTCCCCCTCTATTCTGGCCTAGTAAGGCCACATCTGGAGTACCATGTCACGTTCTGGGTTCCTCAGTTCAAGAGAGAAAGGGAACTACTGGAGAGATTCCAACAGAGGGCTACAAGGATGATTAAGAGACTGGAACACCTCCCTTACGAGGAAAGGCTCAGAGCCTTGAGGCTATTTAGCCTGGAGAAGAGAAGGCTGAGAAGGGATCTGATCAATGTTTATAAATACCTGAAGGGTAGGTGTCAGGAAGATAGGGCCAGTCTCTTTTCAGTGGGGCCCAGTGATAGCATAAGGGGCAATGGGCACAAACCCAAACACAGGAAGTTCCACCTCAACATGAGGAAGAACTTTTCTGTGAGGCAGAACTTTTCTGAAGGGGATGGAGCACTGGAACAGGCTATCCAGGGAGGTTGTGGAGTCTCCTTCTCTGGAGACTTTCAAGACCTGTCTGGACATGTTCCTGTGTTTCCTACCCTAAGCAAACCTGTTTTGGCAGGGGGGTTGGACTAGATGATCTCCAGAGGTCCCATCCAACCTCTACAAACCTGTGAACTGTGGCTTCTCTCTCCAGTAGCAATGCTTAATTTCCCTTTGGTTGTTTTTCTGTTAGGTGGGGTTTTTGGTTTTGTTTGTGGGTGTTTTTTTGGTTTTGTTTTTTTTTTTTTTTTAAATAACTTTTATTTTAAAATTTGAGAACAGAATGGTAAAGAAATTCACAGGAATGCTTGTGAACATGAGCTGAAAGTGAAGATGCTTTTTTCAGTTAAAAAAAGCAAAGTGAACACTTTTTTTATTTTCTGACCAGTCATACTGATTTTACTGCAGTCCTAACTCTATGCTAAGAAAAACCAAGAAACATCATTACGTCTTTCTCACTGAAGCAAAAATTTTCTTTACTTATATTAACAAAGCCATAAAAGTAAGTTGGTACTGTATTCAGAAACATTATCTATCTCAAAGCAATTGCCTCATGAGTTTTTAATTTTTGGCTTCATTTATTTTAACTGTTCTACGTATTGGCAGATTCCAGATATCAGTAAAGGATCCAGAAATCAACAACCACAAAATAATCCTTAAACAAGTCTCATAAGACAACAGTCTGAGACACGATGAAATTTCTATTATTTTTTACTACATTTTTTTTCAGATAACCAGTGCCTTATTTACTCATTTTATGTGAAAAATAATAGTTCTCCAGAGCTATTTAATTGAAAGAATTCAGTAAACAATGCAATGGCATTGTTGTAGAACAACATCTCAAACTTTGCATGATAGTTCAAAAGGTACTTGACAGTACCTTAATTTCCAATAGCATGGCCACAAAGTTGGTGGAAAAGATGGCAAAGTCCAAACAGTTTTAATATTTGGATTATGACAACATTCCTTAAAGAACTCATTATTGTATTATTAAACTATATTACTTGATATATTTTAAATTATGTAAGAAGTCCATACATTAGTTTGAATCACTTTCTGGTTTGAGACTGAAGTTTTTTTCACAACTTTGACACTTCCTGCTGGTGATACCCTCATGTGTTTTTGGACTGGTCTTCCACTAACTTAATGGTCTGCTTAGAAATTCCAGTTCCATTGTTTGTTGCACCTCTTGCTCATTTGCAGCATGCTCTTTGTTTCAAATGCAGCAGCAAATGCTGATGCTTGGAAACATTATTTATGCTTAGGAACATCTTAAAGAACATTGAAAGGAATAACAGATAGTGAATTATGCATAGATTTAAATTCCCCTCTGACTGGGTTTTTTTAATCATTATCACTATTACTATCTTCTGCTTGTCTCAATAATAAGTTAAATAAAGAAATAAAAAATGAATCTTGAGAGCCTCTTATCTTAAGAAGGTTAAAAGTTCAGCAGTCTCCAGGTAGACTAGGTCAATACCAATTCCACCTGCATCATCCAGCAAACGAGCTTTATAAGAGGGTAGCAGAGCTGCTCATGATTAAAAATGATACTAACACTTGCAAGGTAACTGTTAATTACTCACAGCATTTGGCTCACAAGTTTTGCATTGAATACAGGCAGATGGGGCTTACTTGCCTATGCAAAAATAAAAAGGCATACCGGCAAAAGAATTTCAAGCATTACAGTAAAGGTCAAGATTTTGGGGGTCTAGTTAACTGACTTTTTATTCTAGGCAGAAATTCTCCATCACCTGTAGCTCACAAAATTAACATAAAAAAAGGACAATCCCTCCCTCTCCTTAGTCTCTGTGTAGCCAACACCTTCTGTGAAAAAAGCTAACCATCTGTATTACTCTGGATTATCATAGGAACCAAGCAACTACACATAACAGAGCATGTAGAGAAAGAAACAGATCTCTTTTACCATAGCCAGCCTGGCTAGTAGTAATTATTTCTATTTCATATTGCTGAAAACTAGGTGAAAATATTCTGAAAAAAATCCTTGAAAAACAAACCTGAATTATGACTAAAAGCTAACCTTTTACAATGACTGGGAATATCTTGAAAAAACATCCTCAAAATCAAGTTTTAAAAAAATCAGGAGTCAACAAGTTAGGCATCCATGTCCGTATTGGACTAATAAACAACTACCATACAACCAAATGGAAAAAGCTTGAATGCTTTGCATTTAATATCTTGGTATGTACTTTTAAAGTAAAAATGCAAAAGAAGCAGACTAGCTAAAGGCCAGCTCCTGGTTTTGATGCAAATTTAATGTAAAGTACTTTTTGGAAGGAACACTTACTTGTTGCTGAAGTTTAGACACAAACCCTGTTGCAGCCGCTGCTCCCAGCTATACACACATAACCTTTTTGCATGTTATAACTAGAATAAAACCCATTATCTCCCCTTGTGTATGTTTTTTTTAGCTCTCTTTTTAAATTTCACCATTAGCCCTTCTTTGTACCTCCACTTTTCTTCCTGTATCTATACCTTTGATGTTTTAGTCAGGATGACTTTGGTCTTAGAAAAAAAAGGAGCCAAGTTGTATCTGTCTCTCTTTTCTATCCTGTCTCTGAAAAATTATCTTCCCGTGAAATGGAATTCCTGAACATTTCATTATTTTTTTTTTATTACTACCAACTCTTCAAGGTTGTCTCCTTCTCCTGAACTTCTCTGAATTGTGTAAACAGATGGCACTAAGCATATGACAGATTTTTTCTTAAGCTGACAAAGACTATGAAGTTTATTTGGAAAGATTCAACACACGTATTGAGTTCTAGGATTTTATTTAGACACAGTAGGTGTTATTATCTCCAACATGCATATGACTTGTATTCCTGATTTATTAAAAAAAAAATAGAATTTGACATGTACAGGGATCTGTATTTTATATTTCTATCAAATTACATTTTATATACAATCACAGTAATCACTATCAATATGTTTCTTTTTGGGGATTACATTTTTTAAATGCTGCTGGAGTCTAGGTATCACCTTTACAGCAGAAACCTCTTTCCAGGAAATTTGGAAAAATAACCCAACTTTTAAATCTCCTTCTTTATGAAAGCTTACAATTATATTGTAAGTATTCTTTTTCTTAAGAGACAAATAAGCATCGCTCAATGCTCTAGAATCTCCATATAAAACTGGAACTACTCAGATGAAACAAGCCACTAAAAAATCTTTCCAGCCAACAAGATGAAATGAAACTTTTAAGTCTATCTCAGTGTCAAGAAAAAATGCTACAAGCTTTAAAATGGCAATGTTTCACACAAGTAACCTGATGACAGAAAGTAAATTCACAATATAGTCATTCACTCTCATCAGCTCCCTGCAGGTCAAGAATAGTCAAATTTTTGTGGCTTTGCCATGACTAGTTGCAAAACTGGATGTAAGAAGATTAATTTCATTTGTATGAAAGAAGGTTTCTGAGTCAACATTTTCCAAATAGTGCCCAAAGGAAAGGTTAGAGTTTGGGTTGAACTTCCATATACAAAAGAACAATATCCACAAAATATTAGTGCCAGTGCTTGTTTTGTATGGCAAGTGTATTTTAACTGTTGTTTTCATTTTTCCTGTGTTACTCCTGTAACTCAGTGCAGGAAGTGCAGAAGATAGTTCAACATCTTACCTAACACAGGTATGAGCTTTACAAAGTATGAGTTGCTGAATGGCACATACAGGTCCTAGATGAACAGAAGCATAAAATAAAATATTTTGTATACTTCTGTTATTTTAAAAGCCTCTTAGAATTGTTTGATGACTAATAAAAGCCAGCATTATTCAATGCTTTCCTGACCTTAGTTTTGTGGAAAGTGTGGAAATATCGTTTACTTTTTTTTAGCGAGTGCCTTTTCTTATCCAAATACTACATACCTGACTATAGTCCCAAGACATGGGTTGGAATATTACCTTTTCCATAAAAGCTGTTTATCTATTGTATCTACTGACAATTAATATTTGTTTTTCAAGGGCCTTGCATAAAATATAATTGCTTATCACAAAGTTTCAGTAGACTTTAATGATGAAAATCTGGTAATTTAAATTATACTGTGTCTGTCTAGGATGGAGTTAACTTTCTTCACAGCAGCCCATATAGTGCTGTGCTTTGGACCTCTGACTAAACCAGCCTCACAAACACACCAGTGTTTTGGTTTTTGCTGAGCAGTGCTTAAACAGCGTCAAGACTTTTTGTTTCCCCCCTGGCTGGGAGTGGGCAAAAGGCTGGGAGGAGGCACAGCTGGGACAACCTACCTACATCAGCTGATGTCATATTCCATGGCACATGATGTCATGCTCAGCAATAAAAGCTCAAGGAAAAGAGGAAGGGTGGGAGATGGTGGTAGTTATGGCATTTGTCTTCTCAAGCAAGATTGACGAATGCTGAGACCATGCCTCCCATCCTTCTTTGCACTGCTTGTGTGTGCAGCTTTTGCTTCACCCATTAAACTGCCTTTACTTTGATCCATGAGACTTCTTGCTATCTTTCTACTTTCTCCCAATCCCACAGGGAAGGGGAGGGAGTAAGCGGCTGGGAAGGTTTGGCTGCTGGCACCATATATTTACTACAAACTAAAATAACCTTGAAAGTGTATTTAAACAAAACACACTTCACAAACTTTAAAAGTGACATACTATCTTGTCCAAAGATATCTGGATAGATAATTATGTACATTCATCCTAGAACTCTTTTGTGAACAGAAAGTTGCTCTAACTTACAGGAGTCTGTGGGCTTTATACAAAATGCCTGTGGGTGCCACAGAAAGCTAGGAGTAGCCTGGAAGCACCAGACTGCTGAGCTACAGAGAAGCTCACCTACAGGCTCTTGAAACTAGTGTTTATCCAACTTCCACCCTTGAGCTAGACACAAGGGACTTCTGAAGGAAACAGCTGTAGACCTGATTCAGCCCTTCACTGCTCTGAGCTGCAAAACTTTTTTTTTTTTTTTTGCCTGGCAGTATTCCTTCAGAAAAAAACATGAAATACATTCAATGTAAGTAATTCCCTCAGTGTGAGAAAGCAACACTACAGCTATATGATAATGGAAGGAACAAACAAGTTAAAGCAGCATACCTCAACAAACAGCAGAACAAAATGGAACACAAGGAAAAAAAGCAAACTACAAAGCATCCACAAATACTCCTTTAATCTGAAAAGCTATTTTTCACTTTACCATTGTTACCAAATCTGAGATTTACTTCCTGTGAACATTTGAATATTAGAAAGTCAGACATAAATGCTCAGATTGGTGAATTTTAAGTTTACATACCTCTATATTTATCCAAAGCTAGTTTTAAGTTATATATTCACTTAAAAATTACAGTAAGTTTTACACTGGCCATTTAAATAAGTCACTCAGACTCCGGCAACTGGAATGAAATAGATAAACTGTAGCTGAAAAGCACTTAATGATTTTCAAATACTTAAGCCAAACTTCAGCAGCTATACACAAAGAACTATTAGTTAAAATCACATGTACATGTGCATGCAGAGAGATAGATGTGCACCCATGCAAGAAATGTAGAACTCTCGAACATGCACAAAGGCTGCTTTTGTTGAATAGCTACATCAAATATCTACACTATTGATAATTATCCAATGTCAGAGGCTGGTGCAGTATGATACCTTCCCTTTCATACTACAGAATCTAATGTCATGAATTTAACTTATCAGATGTTAAGGCCACATCTTGAAGGTATTAATTAACTGAGTATCAACAGCTTGTACATTTATATAATCCTTTAGAAATATACAATTCTTTGTCTCAAAACTTGGAAGCTGTTAAAAATGGTTAAATAAACAATCATTCAGCTGTCAAATTACACAAGTACTGTTCTTCTATTCAACACTGTACAAAAAACCTCTACCATAAACAATAAAGCACTAAAATAAATTTAAAAGATCTTGAATTTCAGGAGCATTTGGCTATTCCTTATATTGCATGCATTAGGATATAGCAGAGCTACTGCTTATTTTATCAGATATGTCAATCCCCAATTTATCAGATAATTTCATCTTTTCCACAGAAATTTCAATGCAACTATGCTTCACTGTATCTCTCTATCTTCTACTTTTTTCATTTCACTCATCAAATGCATTTCAATTTTCCTGCCATTGTAGCACAACATCATCCACAGGAATGTAAATATTTTTGATTGAGCTGTAAATGGTGACAGGAACTTGAATTACAACTTCATTAGTGAGTGACTCGGTGCAGAATTTACCAGAGTGAGTTCAGGAATGTGGTATGGGTGCTGCCTCCAGCAGACTCCAGGACCAGGAGATCCCCTCTGTCTGGAAGCTGGACCTCAGCCAGGTACATCCAGAGGTCTCTCTTTCTCGGGCTGAAAAATGCGGCCCATGCTTTCTGCTTTGCACAGTTCAACGAGAAGTGAGATTGCACATGAATCCCAGACACACAGCGCAGGCATTAGTGTAGATGGCTGCACAGGGTGCCGCTTTTTAACAACACCCACATATAACACCACCAGAAGTACAGACAGCCAAGTCCTCTTCTTCCTCCCTAGCTATCAAGACTCAACTCTCTAGATTACCAGGCATGTCCGCACTCCTGGATCCCTCAAAACCCAGTGTGGGCTCTCTGCCTCTCTAACAGGCCTGGTCCTGGGCTCTCTTACCCACTATCAACATAAGTTACTATTTTAAAAAGCCAGGTTGGCTCTCTCCAAGGCTACATCTGGAGTTTCTTAATGGCTTATCAGTTAGCAACTTGGGATTTTTTTTCACTTAGACAGGGAATAATGGAGAAAATGCCAACGAGGTTTGTGCCTCTGTGCATTTTGCTTATAAATTTCCCTCTTCCTTATGGATTTCTGTGCACTAGAAAGGTCCTTGATCTGATCACCTAAGTGAAGCAAATGCTCTCAAATTTCACATAGGCTTACTGAAAGTATACTAAATGTTTATAATGTCATATATATAGTCACTTAATACTGGTGTTACCAGCTGGAAACAAGTTCCTATCCTTACTGCTTTTGGCTATGTCAGCAATAAAACATGCCTGTCCTGCTAATGAAAGAAACTAGGTAAAGGGAACAGTAAACTAGAATATCTGGAAGCTTCTTATTTAATTTGATCCTCAAATAAGTTAAAGAAGAAGGAAACCTGGAGATGTCAGCAATGCAACATATCTAGGAGGACTTTTGTGATCCCAGCATGGAAGAACAGGAACATTGCTCCCAACAGGCCCAGATCCTTCAGACTGTGCCACAGTCAAGTCTATTCCTTTATGCTGGACTACAACAGCTCTCCTATACAAACTCTGGACTCCAAGCAGCAAAGTATGAAACCTGTGTGTTAGCACAAAAGCAGGGACAAAGCAACCTGGTGGCTAGACCATAGAAGAAAGCAGACACATCAGATACCACAGTGTCAGCAAATGTCAGATCTTCTTCCTGACTGGAAGATAGCAAATTATTCTCTTCTGAGCTAATGGCTGGGCAAATTGATAGCAAAAAAAAAAGTGGTGAATGGTTAAAAGAGCTAGACTGAGTTTCCTGTGTGTGTCAAATGAGCTTCTCCACAGCTGTGCTGCCAATGCAGAGTAAATAGCCAAAACTCACCAAGTTTAAAGACATTTTACACAAGCACATCTTGCAAATGTTTTGGAGTTTTTTCACTCACATCTTTTCTCCTGGTGAAGACAATTTAGAGTCCAAAACAGGAAAGGTAATCAAGACTAATTTTAAATTAGACTTATTCCTTATTTGTATAGAATACAGGTACATAAATTATACTCCCAGATTGTGATCACACTGAGTCTGTACATACACTTTGTACAAAGAAGAAACACACAAAACCCCAGCTACATAGCATATGTTATACTCGTGCAGTATAGCATGGTCAGGCTACAAGAACAGAACACATGGGAGAATAAGGGGGCCATAGGATACTGAAATTACATTATCCGTCTTCTCATGACAGAAAAAAAGGCCTAAAAGTTCAGTACATGCATCTTGATGCTGCCTGCTCCTATACTCACTGAGACTGACTCTGCTTTCAAACAAATTTTAATATGGTGCAATTATATTGACTATAATGGAAATACACCTAACTAGGGTAAAGATAATAAGAAATAATCAGTCTCTGTATTTGCAAAAGCTAAATTCTGTACATCTAATAGCACAGAAATGAGTCCTCTGGAAAGGTCTTAGGTGTTTAATGTATATGCAATACACACTGTACTACATCTGTTGTCTAGTTGTAGGTCATTTTGTGCATGACAATTCAATGTCTCATAAAAAGAGTGCATAAAATATATCCATATGTTTTTGTTACACCTGTCAACATTTAAATTTATATCCTTTTAATAATTTTATTTATTGTGCCTTATTGAAAGAGAATGGGTATCTTGAATTTACAGGCTGTTGTAAGTGAACAGTGAACATGAGTGACATGCAACTGCCTTTAGCCTTCCGACTTACTCCTCAGCTGAAAAGGCATGGCATTATTTTGCTATGATTACCAATTCAGAACATATTCATAACTAGCAGCTGTTTTCTTCTCGGTTGCTTGGCAATTAAAGGATGTTGCTGCAGCTGAATTTTGCACCTGGACAGCAAAATGACCGATCCAGTTCTGTAAAGCATTTGACTTACAAAAATTGTCCCTTAGTGCAAATGATCATTTTGAAACTAACACTAGATCTGTGTGTCAAAGATAATTAATTAATCTTGAGTCATTGCTTAATGCAACCTGATAGCATTTAATTTCTAACTACTATGTGAGTATATAAAGATTACAGCTAGAAGAAAACAGGATAGCATTCTCCACTGCTGCTGATAATTTTAGGTAACTCATTCACGTGTTCAGACTCAGGCATATTATTAGTTTTTTCCCTTCAACAATGAAATAATCAAATAGGTTTTATCCATTGTGAAAATAATAGCAACAACTTGCTAATTGAAAGTTATTTCTTGTTACATACTTTCAAAAAAAAGCAAAGAAGCCCAACAACTCTTGATTTATAGTGACTATGAAAATAGAACAGTAAACTGCTTGCGAGGAATAAGCCTTAGAAAGTTAAACAAAATTAAGATTAACTATTTGCAAAAAGAATTTTAAAAGCAACAACATTTCAAACTGGTATACTAACCAGCTTCCATACACACCTAGCAAAGGCAGTTAGCAAGGATTTGTATAAGCAAATCTGTCAGCATGCATATGCACTACTTAGCCAAGTCACTCTATTTGGCAATAGGGAGAAACAAAAAAATTGTCACAGTTTCAGATAAGAATTAGTGATTCTATCTATCATATCTATCACAGACTTCTATGCTGCACTGAAATACCCAACTGTTGGATTGTAGAATCTTCAAACACTACTCTGAGCTTCTGCTGTATTAGTGAAACACTTTGAGGTCCAAAGAAAATTTACCCTCTGTCTCCTGAAAACAGTCTTGTTTTTGTTTTATTCAAGAGGTTGATAGTAAGATAATTACTCCTTAGTATTTCAAAACAAAAGGTCTGAATGTATCATTTAAGATCTAATTAAGGTTTGATAGAATCGAATCCTTTTGAAAGTAGTTTAATGCATGCATATTTAATGTATATTGAAAATATATATTGCAAATACAGGTTAACACCTTCATGTCAGATAAAAAACATTAATGAGAGAAGAGCTTTAAAGAACATGGATGATTGCTTATTTACACAACAACATGAAGCAAAGTTAAAGAAAAGGCAACAGCCCAACAGTCAGTACTGAGGGAACTAAACACAGCCTGCCACATACCATCACTTTAAGACAATTTCTTTATTATGCCAGGGGAAAAAATCCCCATCACTAACACTTTCTGTATCCAATCACTGTGAACTCATTTGTTATTCATTGAAACATCCATCAAGGATCAAAATAGATTCACTTTCTATTCATGATGCTCCCATATGCACTTCTGCAGGTCTTGCATTGTATTTCAGCATTTAAATGTGAGATTGTACAGTTGGAATAGCATTATATATTAACCCTTTGAATATCACCTTGTACTGTAATCCAGGAACACACACAAGTATGTGTTTAACTCTAAACATAAGTTTAACTGAGCTGAGTGGAATTAGACATCCATTTAAAGTTAAGTACATATTTAAGCATGGATATAGGCGGGGGAAAAAAATCCCAGAACACACACACTCCTGCTCCCAGCACATGGGGAAAGTGTTTTTAGTGAAGTGCTTTGACAATTCAGGGCTTCAGAAACCACCTAGAATCCTGGGATAGGAAGCACAGAAAAGGCCACAGGAAGCAAATAGTTGTAAGTATATAACACTTACCCAGAAATGCTACTTTTTTCCAGAAATTAATAATAGATATTTGTAAGATAAAAAGATTATAACAATATTGCATACTATTTTACACTTTGTGGGGAACATAGCACGCTTTGGAAAATTTTTAAGAATTTTTTTAAAAAGGGTCAATGTGAAACTCCTTGGAGAGTTGCAAACAGATGTTTTAGAGAAATGGAATCATAATCTGGGACTATCTTTGCAGCCTAATAATGAAATAACAGAAGTTCTAAGGAAGAAAGGATGGCAAAACAAGTACATAGCACAATGTGGGAGTGCTTTTTAGTGTGTTGGCTGTCTGAGCCTTTCTACACTGCAGCACAATCTTCTCCCTTTCTTCTATGTCACATACACAGACAGACATAATTTTTCATCTTCTCCAGATAAGGAGGATACTAAACTGTGTCTCCAGTTTTCTAGGCCTGTATAAAAACCATGTCTATTAAAGGTAACGGCAACCACCACACCAGACAAGTCATCTCCGTCTCCCATCTTCCAAATGCAGTATGAAGACTAAATATGAGCATTCCAGCTGTTATACAACACATTTTGAGATGTCTTACTTTTATCCCTGTCCTGGGTTTGGTTCAGCTAGGATAGGGTTAATTTTCACAAGAAGCTGTGAGGAGTGCAGCCAGAATAGACACCCAAACCAGCCAATGGGATACTTGATACCATACTGATGTCATGCCCACTATATAAGCGGAGGACTTATCTGGGGGGAAGCCTGCAGGTTTGCAGGGCTAGGTGATTCAGGTGGTGAGCAGTCGCTTTGTATATCATTCATTTTATATAGTATTTCATTAGTATTATTTTTATTACTCTTATTTCTTCTCTCTATGCATTGTTCTAATAAACTCTCCTTATCTCAGCTTCATGGGGTTTTGCCTTTTTTTCTCCCATCTCTCCTTCCCATCCCATGGGGTGGGGGTAGGGGGGACGCAGTGAGTGAGTGACTTCGTGGTGCTCAGTTGCTGGCTGGGATTAATTCATGACAATCCCCACATTTCACTCTGAGCACAAGAGTTTAACACAGGATTCTGGATTCTATGTCAAAGACCAGGTAGCACCCATGGGTGCACTCCTTTCCTTACACACTGCAAGAACAAAACAGATGTAAAATGCCACTAATTGGAATGGCAGAATTCCTAACTCCTTCAACACTGCAGTAAATCACCGTAAAAGGCACAAAATCAACACAGAGAATCAACCAACTTTACGAAATTTGATACATTCCAGAAAGCCTGATGTCTACAATATAATCTTAAAAGAAAAGTAAAATCAAAATTTATTCTTTTTGCTAGGCAATTCCTATGAGAAAACACTGGTAGAAACTTCAAATAATAAGCACCTTTTAGCAATTTCAGACAATACTTGAAAGCAACCCCCTAGTATCCCATTTACATGAGAATTCTAATACTAAATAATACTGAAAGCTTAAACAGTACTTATTTGTATTTAAATATACTCCAGATTTGGTATGCCACAAACCTTTTTTTTTCAGTAGTTTGAGACTGACTTGCATATCTGAATCTTTCATGCTCTTTCCACAATGCCGAGTTTTCAGTGTCTTAATTTAACGGTTTTAAATGGCTTGAACTCAAAATTTTAAAAATATGTATACCTACACAGAGGCTGAATTTTTAACTTCTTTGAATTTGAATAAAATGAGATACTAAATCTTTCAGTAAAATATCTATTCATATTAGAAACAGACAAGAGAGAATAGCTCATGCATAACTCAGGACAAAGCAACTATATTATGCAAAGAAAAAGGGCTTTTCATTTCTTGAATTTTCCTCACGTTTTATAGCTGCTTATTATTCACCAAACAGAAACGACAAAGAAAATAAAATAAACATTAAATCTTTGTCTTAGAGTGTTCTGACTTTTGTTTATGCTTCACCATAGTCTGTTATAAACACCTCTTATCTAAGTATAATTGCTATGCTATACAAGTCTAAAAGTAAAGTTAAAATAAGCTCGATTTTATAATTTGAGTGAAGAGCTTGGTATAGTAGAGAAAACACTATTCACCCTTTAGATAAATGAGAAATAATTCACAGTATCAACCTTTATTCCAAACAATTCTCATTGAAACCATTTGCAAGACCTACTGGTCAGTCTGTTCCTAGGAGATATTAGTAATTTAAATTTAATACAGTTAAAATGTAAAATAAGTGTTTTGTCCTTATGAATATTTTAGGTCTGAATTCAGGAAACAACCTTTATTATGTCAACACACATCACTCTGCACACTAGGTATGCAGTGGTTCAGTGTCCAGCAAGGGCATAGGGAGACATATTCTTATGAAAATGTTAGTATTTAAAAGATTTCAAAGATACAGATTATGGCAGCAATATGGCTATGCAGCTATCAACACCCAAAATATCCAGTTTAATCTGAATTAAGCTTGAACATGAAATCCTAAAACATACCTTAAAGTTTCACATGGTTTGATAAATCCTAAGCGTACATAAGGTTTTAACCAGTCTTTGCTTATGCCATATACACCACAATTGCACTTGCAAAACCTGTCCAGCAGGAGCTCCAGCTGCAACATTCTTTGTTGAAGCTGTACACTACTGCCTGAGCCACCCATTCTGCTGCTGCTTCTTGTATGCATGCTGAAATTTATTTGTGCCTTTGTCAATTCTGTAAAAACATCCTACCATGAACTGATCGTCAAACAGGAACTTAAATGAACAGAACTTACATTGTATACAACCGAAAGAAGTGAAAGTTGGTTTGCATCACCTGTATAAATAAATACTTCTCATCTGTGCATTGGTACCAATCATGCAATTGACTCACTCTTTTGACCTACACAACAATTTTCATTTATTTAAAACATTAGCAAGTTTCTGTGAGCATTTTAGTTACTTATCATGCATTTTGGCCAAGTTTGGCTTTAAGGTTCAGTCCACCAGGATTTTGACACAGTAATTGAAATATTTTGTTTGGATCTCAAATAGGATATTAAATACATAGCAAAAAAACCAATGTTCATTTATAAACAATGACTTAATGTGTGGTTATGAGAGTCTAGCAGCAAACATGCTTTTTCAAATAAAAATTATGATGTATCCATTTCTACTCAATTATACTGAAGCTTTAAAATAGTATCTTAAGATATACAAATTTGTATTCTCATACAATTTTTCATTGAGTTATTTTACTAGCTAACTAGCACCTTCAACACTACAAAAGCATTTGAGGTCTTTACAGTTGCTGCTACCTACTTATTTACCTAACAAAGGAAATTCCATACAAGGCAACATCTAATAGAAGTAAAAAATACATTGGTGGCACATCAAGTAACAGATGTGTTTACAACTGAGTTAGTCTGAGAACTCTGGAAGAAATAGGGAACAATTAGTTCAGACTCAAGCATACAGTAGTTGAATATAGTTGGAGCTGTATCAACTACTGGGTTTGGCCCTTTTTAAAAAAAAACCAAACCCTGCTATTTCACAGTCATATCTGTATGTCACTAAGTCAGTAACAGGTGTTTACAATACTGACAGTGCAATGTGCAAATTTCTGTTTATATACATGTACATACACAATTTTAAAACAAATTGTTAGAGAAATATTTCACCATGAAGCTGTATTCATGCAAGCTCCAGAAATGCTTGAGTTCCTATCTGTAGCACAAAGACCTTTAAGAAAACTTCCTGGTTTTCTTACACTTTCTACAATGCTTCTCAGTTTCAGTCTGTCCTGTGCTGTCTATAAGGACGGGCAAAGGGAATAGAAAAATAGTGATACAGAGGCAAGAAGCAGCAAAAGTGACAGACACAGGGCAAGTAGTTAGGAGCACAGTGGTATGAGCTGGAGGGAAGAAAGTCTGCCCCGTGAGAGATGAAAAGAGCAACAATGATAATGGAAGAAAAGAGTCAGTAAAGTCACTGATAGGAGTCTCACAAGCGGCTCAGGAATATTGATTTCTATGTTTGGATGGTTCTTTGAGTCCCTTGAGCCCCTCAGGAGGGAAGTGTCAATAAAATACACAACCAACACTTATTTCCTACCCTTTCAATATTCAGGCACATACAACCTCTGTCCTGTGACTTCAAACAAACTTTGGGATTGACTTCAAAGTTGTGTCTAACATTCTTTATTGTTCCTCCTTTCAATCAACAACATCACACTCTCTTCCTTTGATGAAAAATCCATGTGATCAAGGACTCAGTCAGGTTCAAAACACCATGACTGCATACCTGATGAATTCCAGCTACATCACTGCCTGGAACTACTTTCTCCATGCTGCACAGCATTCTTAAATCCCAGCAAATGAATAGTCCCTCAAGGACTCTGTAAGACAGAGATAACCCAATGCATAGCGACACAAAGCCAGATATGCCCAATGTCTGGTGAACAGCAACATGAGCTATTATTCTGAAAGCACAATACTGCCTGCCAGGCATAAGTAGCTAGCAGTGTACGCACAATTAGAGAACACACATACTATTGTTCATAATGAAGTTTCAAAGATGGAAACGTTTTAACTTTTTGCAGCTTATAACTCAGAGGATACTGTAGGTCTCCATGAATCACTGCTGCTGTGCAGAGCAAGAATAAAATGATGAAAACATTTTCAAAAGCAGTGTAAGTCATTGAAGATGCTACACTCTCTTTGCAGAATTGGCTTGTGTATTTATGAAAACTTCGATCTATATGTATAGGAATTTATTTCATAAATTGAACTGTTATTGTCTAATGCTATTCCCAGGTAGTTCAAACACTTGACATTCCAATTAATATCCCTTTCTACATTCTGCCTAAAACATCCTAAACAGTAGTCCTTTGATCTATGCACATTACTGAAACTAAGAGCAAAACCATTGTCATAAGACCACTGAGTTAGAATAGACCTCCTAGTTTCCTTAAAAAAAAAAAAAAAAAATTAAAAAATCACAGCTTCCCTACTAACAATTGTATTTGGTGAGTGACTATTCCAGAATTTCTTTGCTTAAACAAGTAGGAATATTCCAGTTTCTGAATGATATTTATTCAGGGTGAACTAATACCCACTTATTTGGTGTCAGCATGGCCCTTTAGCTATAGTTCTTTTCTTCCCAGTATTTATGCCCTAATATGTTTACAAATGGCACCCACATCTCTTCTTAGCCTTTAGTTTGTTAGAGTAAACAAGCCAAGTATTTTCAGTCCAAGGTTAGTTGCTGGCTCACCATTTTTCTGACAGTGTTCTGCACTTGCAGCTGCTTCAGCTTTCATTTTTTTTTCTCTTTCTGCTTGAACATAACATTTCAGAATTTGTTACATCAAAATCTTAATAGCACCAGTTGTTCCTTTAAAGAAAAATAAATTTAAATAATTCTTCTAATACATCAAAGGAATTTCATTTTGCACTTTTTGCAGATGGCAATCTATAGCTGCACCAGCATACTGAGACCTTTCTTTTGTTACTCTTTTCCAGATTAGGAACACTCAACACAAAAAATCCCAAACAACAACAGAAATAAGAGCAATGAAAAGAAAACAAAAAAAATAATGACACACATTCAGAATCTAATAGCAAAACATTATCTCTGTAATGTATCAGTCTGCATTTGTGTCCCTGAACTTCATTTTGTCAGCCGATTATGCTGAAAATGTTTCCCTACTACTAATGTAAAGATCATTACTGAAAATATTTAAGAAAATTACTCCCAATGCTAACCCTTGAGAACCACTAATGATTTCCCTTTGCTTGATATTTTTTCTTTCAGTGAGAATAGTTGCAGTAGCCAATTCTTTATGCTCTTTCTTAATAACCTCTATTGCTTCCTGTAACTTCTAATTTAAGACACAATCATGTTAAATGTTCTACTGAGGGCTATTTTTACCTAAGGAAAAAAACTCTACACTGTGCTATATCACATTTACCTCTAAACCTTTACTTCTAAGTCTCATGACTGCAGCAGTTGCACACAGAAGAAAAAAACAACTCAACTGAAAAGCAGAAGGGACAAGATCCCTTGAAAGGTAAGAGCAAGGATTAAGGATAAAAGAAGAATAAATGACAGTGTTAACTCAGCTGTTAGCACTCTATAGGAACACAGGAGGTACTGGTCAATCAACAAGCAGCCCTGCCATCCTTTCTGCTGCGATCAGAATACCACCAGGAGAAAACGACATGGGCTGGTGAACAACTGGGACTCAGCCCTATTAAAAAAAAAAATTTAAAAAATAATGATGCAATCAGGATATGTGCTTGGAGCTGGCTGCTTTCCCACTGCAGTGTAAGAGGAGAATATCATGCCCATGGGCTTAGCTTTAGGAAGGAAAGTTAGGCACATTGTCAGTGAGGGAGTTATAGGATGCTCCATCAGGTCCTTCAGTCTAGACATTCAGGAGAACCAGTGCTGAGGGTTACATCATGCAGAGTTCATGCCTCATAGCTGGGAATTAACCAGGAAGAGAGTGTGTTTGTATACCAATGTGTACATAACATGCATCCAGCCAGGTTACAGGACTGCCAGGCCAGACATACGTATGCAAACAGCAGCTAAGCAAGGGACTGAGGTCCATGTTTGGGATCCAGAAGTTCCAAAACTGACCTTACAGGTGTCACTTCATTCCTTTCAATAATTTTGTTTAGCCTGGATTTCTAAGGAAATGCTGCATAAGTGCACACATTGCAGGTACACGCAGGCCAGGCAAAGAACAAGTAGCACATTAAACTTCTGAAACAGGAGACCAAATTATTCAGAATTACTACAAAATTTGACAGAGGCTACCATTCAAATATGTGACACAGTGACAGAGGCAGTCACACAGTGAACAGAAGGAGGAGTACAGTTTTAATCTTTAGTAAAATGAGAAAATCTAGGCAGCAATGATGTAATTGCCATGGCCCAATGCAAATGAAGTTTGACCCTGTTTTATTTCTCTTCAAGTTACCAGAGACAGAAGTGTCTACAGCACAAACTTATTCATTATGCTTATAGACCTAAGTACTTGAAAAGAAGGAATTACATCCAAGTAATTATATTAAAACACTATTAGTGTTAAGGTCATCCACTCCTGTGGTGGTTCAGTCCCTGCCGGGAGCCAAGCCAGGTGACTGCTGCCACTGCTGCCCCCACACCTCGGACAAAGGGAAAGGCAGGAGTGACTGAGAATGCTTTTTGATAAGGGGAGAGAGAGAGAGAGATAAGGAGAGTTTAATACAATTACACACAAGAAACAATCACAGTAGCAACAGCAATGACAACAGTGAGAAAAACAATGTTTGTATGGACAAACAAACAGAGCTGAGCAGACTCTGTCAGGAGTCACACCAGAACCAGAACTGGCCCCAAGGCATGTCAGCATGGTATGGAATAGCCCAGCTGCACCAAATTAACCCTGTCCTGGCCAAACCAGGACAACTCCAGAATCAAGAACACTTAGAATCCCGAGAAAAGGGATTGGGAGAAGTCTACTGTGAGGGAGGCACATATTCCTCTCTTGCACATATCCCTATAATTAAACATCTATACATTGAAGATTGTACAGGTATTTTTACTTTGATGTTTCTTAGCATAAAGGTTTCATCTGGAACCTTAAACATTCTTTAGACATAGAAGACATGAATTGTGTATTCCTTATATAAAAAGCCCTCAAAAACCCAATCACCTACCAGAGTAAGCAATCAAAATGAAGCTGCATGAATTAAACAATGCAGTGAACCCTCCTGTATACTACAACCACTCAAGACAAATTGTTATATCTCATTTGTAGTGCTGTTGGAATGCTTATTTTCCCTGGCATACATTTTGATATATTGTATTTCCTATATTTGCTAAACCCTGAGGTATTCCAATCTTCTTAAAGAAATATTCTTACTTTTAAAACAGAATTTGTAATTCCTAAATGATATACAGGTTTGCTTTCAAATTTCCATTTCAAAGGTTCAATTAATTCAAGTGTAAGCTATAAAAGCTACTCATCATTCAATCTGATTATCAAAATTTAGAGGAAAAAAAGTATATTATTTTTTTCCTATTCAAGTTTTAACAGAAGAAACAGAGGTTCACATCAGATGAAAGCTTCCATTCTTTACAGGTCTTTCCTCTAGCTATCCCTGGCATACAAATGGAATTATTGCAAAAAACTGTAATAGGTTTAACATCAAACTTAAAAAAAAAAAAATTACAGTCGCTTAACTGAACTTCGACTTTGACTCAGGAAAAAATATCCAAATCCTTCTGGATAAATGATAGGCAATCTTCAAAGGTAGCAGAGTTTTGGTAAGGTTTCCTGTGGATTATCCTAAGCTTCTTTGATTTACCTGAACTTCTGAAGGTACAGTTGCTCACACTCTCTTGACTATTCCGGTTTGTCACACTTTATTATAGAAGGCACAAGTTATGGGTCTGCAGAACTGTGTCAGTCGCTGTGGACTGGCAATCAAGAGAAACAGGAGTCTTGTTGCTTGCCTTACTTTGGCAGCTCTAACAGGAATCTCAAGTTCTCAGCATATTGTACTTTTCATTGGGGGGGG
>JAVSBS010007315.1:0-28374 GCA_033124195.1 Coracias cyanogaster
TTGTGTCCCCTCCCAAGATCTTGCCCACCCCATCCCCCTGGGGGGGGTGAATGTTGGGAAGAACCTTGGTGCTGTGCGAGTACTGCTCAGCAGTAGTCACAACACGGGTGTGTTATCAACACCCTTCTAGCTCCCAGCACAAAAACACTGCTGCTACGTGGAAAACCAGCTCAGCCAGACCTACAGCCAGACCTCTACAACTACCTAAAGAAAATTGTATTTAAAATTTCTTTCCCGTCTAGGCATCTTCCTATGTAAATCTCTCCTTCTGTCTAGGTATTCCTTTCCTATCGTCCTTTGTACTGTACAAGAATAGTGTGCAGGAAGCAGGTGCCCAGGCTATGATCTGCTGTTTGACAAGATGATTTGACTATCCTGTGCCCATTTCCTGGCTGCCACCCAGCCCTAAAGCTCTATGTCAGTGTATTGGGCTCGCTGTATGGACATGTCCAGGTTAGTCCTGGTCCACTCCATACAAAAGGAGGTGGCTTGGCTTTGCCTTCCACCAGCAAAACGGTTGTATTTCTTTCCTGGACTCCAGGCAGTGCCTCCAGGGGTGCACAGTGCAGTGGAAGGTATTATGCACAATGTTTCCGGGAAACAATGTGTCTACTGAACAGTCCAATCAGTCTAAGCATACACAATAAATCCAGCAAATCCAGCAACTCTTGGAAACATCAGATTGGCTGTGCATGTTCAGATTGACTTAACTGAATATAGGCAGAACTGCAGGTCATCTGTCACAGGTTTGAGGAACATGGGAATAGTGCAAATGTTGAGAAAAATATGCTAAAAATATAATAATACTTATATATTATTCATGTGTCCAACATCAACTGTTTTGAACAGGTTTGAAAATGGGCTTTGTAATTAAGATATCTTAGCTATGAGACTTAGAGAATTTAATAAGGTAGCTGGCAAGCCTACAGCTGGTGCTGATTCTGGAGAGGAATGTGTATTAATTAGCTGATTATTAATGACTCTGTTCCTTTTCAAAATAACAAATCCCTAAACCCTTTCTATAGTGTGAAGGGAGCCTTGGTAAATACGCTACTCTGCAGGAAAAGGAACTGTTTCATACTAGTTCTCAAACCTTTCCAGGAATCAACCACTTGTTACTTTTGGCTTTAGAAGTTTTTCTGTTATACTTGAAGTTAATTTCTCCGTGTGACTCATGACAGATCTCTGGCTCCCTGTACAGTAAATTTAGCTTGAGGCATTGCCTGTGGAAAAACTGAGTCAGTGTGGAGGTAACTGATGGCCTGAAGGAAACAGCATGGAAGCCTTGCCAAAAAGATTACACCTTTCCTGAGTTAAAAAAAAAAAAAACACAACAAAAATCCAAAACTAAAATAAAATGGGCAATAAGAACTTTGGAAAGAAGTAGGAGGAGAAAAATGAAAGTTTCCCATGTGTAGAATGTATCCATTTGGCTGGGTACCCATTCACTAACCTTTGCTGAGAGGTAGTTGTGGATAATACGTGTAGAACTTTCACAAAACAAATAATTTTTTTTTCACCTCCATCTGCATAAGAAACCTAGTTTTCATCATTTAGGCACTGGTAACAGTGTACTGTTAGTGTTGGTGCATTTCTTTTGTTCCCAGGTCATGATTCTTCTACTAGCAGAAAATTGGCAAAATTTCACAGTAAAATATCATAAAGCAAAATTATTCCTGTGTTTTGAATAATGACAATGATGCATTACATTTTGTTAGTCTTCTGTTTCAAGCACTACTGCTAATTTTCGCCTTTATGAGGCTCCGAGGTGTAATCTTGGAGTAAAGCAAGAAGACAGTCTGTCACAGAGTCTGAGTCGGCCTTTAAAAGAAGTTAGTAACTAATCCATCAATCAATCCTAATGTTCTCAAAAGGAGGTAGCATCGTACTTCATTATGATGGACACACTATTCTAAAGGCCAAATTCAGAAGTGTAAGTGATAGAAATTAGGCTGCTTTGCTTGCGTTTGGGCTCATGGCCTTCGGCTGAACAGAATTAAAGCAAGATGTAAAACAAAGAGTTTCAGTCCAATTTATGTGAAAGCTTGATTTGTAAATAAGTAATATGGAGCCAGAAATTAAATAGTGAGATTACTGGTTAAGTTAACCTTTTACCATTTTATCATACTACTGCATTGGTTATCAGATAATTTTTTAAGGGTTTTTTTACTGTTTCAGGCTCCTTTTTCTTTCCCTTGGACATAAAATGGTATGTTTGAGGAGAATGTACAAAGGTATATCTTGTATATTGATTCTGAAGCTCAGTGAAATCAATGAAAGTCTTAATATATCAACTTCAAGAGGCTGGCATCAAGCAGTGGAAAAAGATATGTTTAGAAGAGTCTCAAAAGAATTTAAAGCATAACTAAAAAGAGCACAAAAATGTCTTAAAAGATATGTCAATTCAGACATATTAAAGATTGTTTTGGATTAATCTTTGATTTTAGCTTTGGTACCTGAACCTTTTTTCAGCTAATAAGGTCCTGTGGAATGAAGAGGTATTTTTGTCTGATGCTTGAAGAAATATTTGTGTTTTATGTTCTCTAGACACTGTCAAGTTGAAAGAGATACCATAGTTCCAGAAAGAGTATACTATGATGACAAGATGTTAGAGGAAAAAAATCCTAAAATCCCTTAATGAAGATGTCATGCTCTATTCTACTTTCCTGAGCTCTGACTATGTGGAAAGCCTTGGCAGAGAGTCTCGTCCCATCATATCCTGGAAGTTAGTCCCAGAAACTTTCTCAGCCACTCCAAGTATACATCCATAGTTCAAGACAGAGAAATTGGCAGTGTGTATTTTGTCCTTCAGAGCAAAGCTCCTCCTGTTTTTCTTCAAATTCTTGTTATTTCCCACTTGCAGTGTACTTGTGGCTGTTTGCAAAAAGCCACTTCGGCTTTGCAATATTTGTTATCCACAGATACTGACAAGGTGTAATAAGATAATGCTACTACTGTGAATAAGGGTCTAATTTGGTCTCCAAGGTTCTACCTAATGATCAGTAAAAACTGAAATTAAAATGATTGTAGATGTTTATAAAAGTAGAAAAACAGCTATAACTGATAAAAATCATTGTGCTTTATTTGCATTTGCCTCTTAACAGTGCTTTGTGCCTTTACTGTACATGCTTGTCACATCTTGGGTACTGCTTAGAATGTAAAAGTTTGCAATGTCAACACAAGTGCTTGTTTCTCAAATGAAAAATGGGAAAGAGCCTAAAAAGAGGCAGTAGAATAATATCTTTAAATATAAAACCATCTGCTTTTACAATTGTATTTTCATTTATTTGGCCAACATAGGTAAATTTAGTGTGATACTAATATCTTGTGTTCTTCCACATCTTCATTTTTGACAGAGAGCTTTACTTTATCCAGATCATGTTGCCGTTAATGAAATATCTACATACTGATAGCATTCTGAAGTGAAACTTAACTTCCAACCACCTAATGTTTATTTTTTTCCCTTTACATCAGAATACTTACATATTCTGTACATCAGAATACATCAGAAAGTGAAAAAAATCTTTTGATTTTAACTATTCACTATTAAGTCCTTCCCCAAAGCCTTTTAATTTGTGTTTTAGTACTTTTCTAGAATATGGAAACATTTTTGAAAAATTATGCCTTCGCTCCAGCAAAGTCAGAGAAAACAGTTTGAAATCAGATTGAGCCTCTACATTATGGGGACCATCAAATCCTTCATTCTAGCAGTTGCCTCAGCAGAGAAAATATATTAAGGTAGTTAGGATCATTTTAATTAGATTGAGGTCCCATATATGGCTGTATAACTTTTTAAGGAACAAGGAAAAGGGCAATAATACATCTGAAGGTCATCTGAGTCTCTCTAATAGACTGTGATACTCAGACCAATTGTTAAATAGAGGAAAAATTGAGTTCTGGGGCTAGCTTGTGTCAGCACCCAAAGCAAGGAAAGGAGTTTCCTGTGTTTCTGGTTAGGATTATTTCTATAGGTTTTCTTGCAGCACATATCTCAGGCACTGCAACAGATTGTAGGTGTGTGTCCAGATTGCATTAACAATCCCCTTTCATAACCGCAAGCAAAGTTTGTTCTGAAGCTATAAAGGTCACCCTAGTAATAGCATGACTCGTTGATATGACATATAACCATGACCCATTTTATTGTTCTCTTCAAAGATTTTTTAATATTCACTGGAGAAAGTCTGGAAAGTGGGTACTTTATTTACTTACTGAAAGCTTATAAAATAGCTATATTAAAATTTTTATATATGTCTATGATTTTAATTTATTACTCTTTCTTGTTGTTTTTCAAATGTATTGTGTTTGGAATGCTATTGACAGAGTAACAATGTTTAATTATGCCACAAGGCCTTATTTATGGAAAAACCATTTCAAAAGAAAAAAACATATTTCTTTTTCCTAAAGTTTAGCTCTGAAACGAAATTTGACCTGGCATGAAGAAACCTTTTTTATTTAGCATGCTTGGGCAAGCAGTGCTCTGTCTCCTGAGAGATTAACATTGTAAGCAAGTTATGCAGGTGACTCAAATCCAGTTAATCTCACATAAAGAATGTTAATTGCATTGGCAATGGCATTCACTCTGATAACTTTATAGCTGTATAATTAGCTATTGGACATTTTCAAGGGGTTGTCTGAATGATGCAAATACAGGAAACAACATGAGAGATAACTTATTCTTTCCTGATTCACCCTGTGCAAAATGCAGAGATGATGGAAAAATGGAAATAGCCATTACAGGTACTTCCATGTCCTGCCTAACTGGGATCTGTACTTACATAACTATTTATTTTCTAGTGAATTCTTAGCGGTTTTGGAAAATACACAGTTTGAGAAGCTGGTCTGAAACAAACATGTAGGTATACTGCTAAATTGCCTTGGTGTGGAATCAGGTGATTTACCTAATGTCCTTTGGGCCATTTACTGTCTCATCAGCTGAGTTCTCCTCAAAATATGATAGGAATTTGTTTTCTCATCTCCTGTATAGAAGCATTTAAAGCCACAAGTAACAATTTCATAAATATTCATGTTAGTTCCTTAGTTGTTTACAGGCAGATTTTATAAACATGGTCTAAAATAAATTTTGTATGCAGACCAAGCCAACATACAAGCTCATGCAGAGTTATTTAAATTCAGTATGGATGAACTCAAGTGTCTATATCACCTATGAAGCTGCTGATCTGGATCTAAATGTATTGATTTAGAATCATCTCTTGAAAAACAAATACCAAAATGTAAAGTGTTTCATGTCTCAGCTCAGAGCAGCAGTTGGTCTGTGCTCTTAGGAGCTGTGGTGAAAGTTGGTTATGGCTTGTACACAGCCTTGAAAGAGGGAATGAAGGCTGAGATTTCAAGGTGCAGAGAGACTAGAACTGAATTTACTTGCCCAAACGCTATTGGAACCTGAAGGTCCCAGACAGGACGAGAAGACAAAAGCAATGGCTTGGGAGAAATAGGGAGAAGAATCTATGCCCATTAGACATGTTTTTTTCTCTAGCATCTGGAAAAGTGCTGTAGATTCTTGAGCATGTCTGTTCTTCTGCTGACAAAAGAGTTTTTCCCTGCCAATAGATCCCCCTGCTAATATCCTGGAATTCCTATGTGATGCTGTCACTCATTTACATAATTATTAACAGGTGGTTTTGTGTTCCTTATTTTCTGATTTGTAAAAGTGATGAACATTTTACAGGCTGCAACTGAATTCAATGGAAGCTGAGCTTTGAAGACACAAAATTAATGCTAAATTCTAAAAAAAAAAAAAAAAAAGGCTGTTTTGTGTCTCAGGTTGAGCATAAAAATTTAGCAGACATTTTTTGCCTTACTTTCTTAGATATCCATCGCACCTTGGAGAGAAGCTATGAAAATAAGTGAATTGTTTATGAAGATTAAGATAGGTGTAATGGAGGTCTTGAGGAAATTAATAATTCTGCCTTTGAAGTAAAGTTTGACTAGTATGACAGGAGGCCACCCACTAAACAGTACAACTAAAGCAAAATATTAAACACTTGCGCATTAAATTAGTATTAACAATCTAGAGATGTTTGGGGAAAAATAGTATGCGTTCATATAATTGCAACAAGCCCCATTAGGCATAAACAGAAAGGGAGTGATGAAAGGGCACACAGACAGCCTTCGTTCTGGTGCTGAGGTGCTGCATACTTGATTTTGCAATGTTATTAATACTCTTCTAATGTTTTTGTTTTCTTAATTATTATTTGGATATAACAAACAAGGATAGCCAATCCATAAACTCAGCTCTGTAGTTATCAAGACAAACTCCCTGAGTCAGAATCTGTTATTGCTTACATCTGTGTGAATTTTGAATGATTTTTAAAGTGACAGCATACCCTTCAACTTGCTGAGAATGAAATGTGAAATGTGTAGTGTGTAACCAGTTTTAAATGTCTTTATAATAAATCCCTGTCTTGAGTGGAAATACTGCTTCATATAAACCCAGTCTTATAATGATTTGTCTCCTGCATGAGTAATTTATGACAATAGAAGTGTAGCATGGCTCGGAGAGGACAGAACAAAATTTATGCAGTCCAAAGGCAACTTGGAAACTAACCCCAGTGACATCCTTCCAAATGAAATTACTGGTACTTTGAGTTTGTACCAGTGTAACTGAGATCAGATTGTGGCTCTGCATCTGGATTTTAAGCAGGCCTGTACAACATTATGGTGATTAATAATATTTGTAGCCGTGCAGGCTAACATAACAAGAGTAAACAGAATTTATTATTCAGACCTTAATTTAGTTTTCCTTGGTGAAGTTTAGCGATGGGGATCAGGGAAGCTCTGACCTCTGTACAATAGTCCACAACTGGCTGAGATGCATAACACAGCATTTACATTTACCTCTGAAGCATCAAGATATTGATTATTTCCAAAGGCAGGCTGCCTGCATTGGCAGCTCTTATACCGCTAGAGCAGGCAGGAGCTTTTAGATCACAGTCTGTGTATGTAATGGTGCAGAGCCAAAACATTCACACGGAAGGGTACAGCCTTGGAAACCTCTCTGCTGGGGTGGCAGGTGGGCAGTCAGTGCAACCACAGGCTTCTTTCTGGTAGCACTCAGCTCCTGCATGAGGTTCTGGGTGCAACAGGCCTTTCCAGCCTGGGAGTTGTCTTCCAGGCTCTTTATGCACATCATCAGTTCCACTTGTCTAAATTTGTGGAGCTCAGCCTTCTTTCTTCTTTCTGTGAATCAGTAAAAAGTGCTGAAAAGTCAAAAGTGTTCATTTCAACCCTCTGACTCACTAAGGAATTTTAATGTCTTTTTCAAGAACGACCCACGTTTCTCAGGCGACCAATTAACCAAGTGGTGCTGGAAGAGGAAGCTGTGGACTTCCGGTGCCAGGTGCAGGGGGATCCCACACCCACAGTCCGGTGGAAGAAAGATGATGCAGACTTACCAAGAGGAAGGTGAGAGCAACATTCATGTTCCCCACACTTTCAAATTTCAGTTGTTAAGTAATGCTGAAATAACTCCCTACTCCTTACAGTTTGTTATTTGACATTGTGGCCAAGATCTATTTCCCATATTGTTGCTCTTTGACACTGCAAAACCTGTTCCAGGGCCAGCTGCGGATGGGTTGAATTGTCCAGGTACTAGATTCCAGTGGAAGGAAGAAAAGTGATATGTAGGTATTGTAAGCACATGAGTATTCACTGTATTTAATGGAGAAAGTAAAGATGTTTTAGGAATGTACTAGAAGTAGTAACCTTCATAATAACATGCTGATACCAGAAAGGAGAAAAATTGGCTGTAGAGTTGCAAAGTCACTCTGTTGCACTAGCAGGGTGAATTAGAAGCAGAGTGCTGGCTCCTTGTCTGTTGAGTCTTGGAGAAAAACCTTCCTCTGGAGGAAACAAACAAACTAGCAGAAGTGGAAAACAAAGTTGAAATCTGGAACGGCTCCCTTGTGTTCAAGAAAGATCTGTTTAGTCTGGAACAAATGTGGAGGTAGTTCCAGAGTAAGCAAGGCATGAAAGGCTGTCTTACAAAAGGACATTAAATTTGCTTGGCTCCTTCCAGCTAACAGAACAGAGTTTGGTCCTCACATTCTGGAACTCTTTTTGGTTTTCATACTGAATCATTGTTAGATTATAAAATCTTAACACAGATATAGGTCTGGGAACAGGAATAAGAGCCTGAGTCTTCATAACCCAACCAATCCTTCTGGCCCTGTGAGTCCTGATTCATTTTTGCGCAGTGCCTTTAATTTCAACAGAAGACATGCATAGTACCTTTTTTCTTTTGCCCACCACAGTTGATTGTTCTTTTCCATCAGTGTTGGATGTTCCTGGGATGTTTCTGATGGAATTTGAAGAAAGGAAAAATATATCTGGATATTCTGTTCTTCAAACAAGTACTTTAAACACTGGACATATGTAAACTAGCTGCCAGGGTTATTTCTGCTCCTGCAATCATGATCTTAAAAAAAGAGGAGCTGCAATCGTGTTTGTGGCTAGTTTCTTTCAGTGTATATTAAGTGCTCTGTGAGCCCACTCTTAAACTGGGCCTAACTAAAATAAGGTAGACATTGCTGTCTACTTTCTTTATCACAGCATGCTTTACATCTTCAACCCAAAAAGGTGAAAAATATGCTAAGAGTGTTATCTGGCAGTCTTTATCCACTTGCTAAATATGACATTTAGTGTCACATACACTTGTATAAAAACTGATGGCAAAATTCCTCAGAGTCGTACAGCACCTAATCATATTTGCATCTTTTGTTTCTCAATTTCTAAATCTTTAACAAAATCCCCAAACTGAAATTGGATAATACTTTTTTTTTCTTTTCACATCCTTAACTCTATGTCTTATAATTCTTCAGTTGAATATATTAATGTGATGATATATAATCTATAAAAAAATTTCTATATAAGTACAGATACATAGCTATATATAGAAATATGTTTTAAAGTTCATTTACTTGTCATTTAAAATAAATTTTAAAATGGCTTAGCTTTTATGCTAATTATATTGATATATGTGTATGCATGTAATATGGAAAATACTATTTTGAAGAGCAGCATTTTGGATGGCAGGATGAATTTTTCTCTTTGCTTGCTATTTAACTATGCATTGTAGAGTAGTCTATAGTAAATACCTTGTGTGTCTGTGATTTATTCTTAGTATTGTGCTACTTCTGTTTTAAATCATGTCTACTTCTGGGTTTCGTAAGCAGAAGTAATAGATAATGAACCAACAGTGCCTTTGACCAGGTTGCACTTTTATTAGGGTTTTTTTATTTACTATATTCCTTCTTTTTCTCTTGTATTTTAAAAGTGGGGGTGTGTCTTCATTTATATCTGCTTCCCAGAACTTCAGAAGGGTAGGCAAAGAAGGGGCAAGGCTGCAGAATCTCATGCTAGAGACCAGCTTGGGTGATAGAGGACTACCACTGCCCCTGCCCATGTAGCAGCTTACCACTAACTGAACCACGTGGATTGTGGTCATCTAGTAGAGTCCACCATTTACATTTCAAAAGCAAATCTCTCTGATAATCAGGACTGTATGTTTTCTTTTCTAAAATGTACAGTTTGTACAGCAAGCTATGTGAGCATAGCCTTCACTGCCCAAAAAGTTGAGATTTCCAAACTATGCTATGTGATGCTTAATCAAGGAAGATAAACATGGAACATCTAAAAGAAAAGTTTTTCTTCCTTCTGTATATTTTTGATGCAAGCAAAGGATTTTGCTGAGGTATAGTCTCAATGAATGGATAGATGGATGAGAAAATGGCAATATATCAGTTTTACAAGTTAAGAAGAGAATTTATAAGTTTATCCTCCTTGATGAAGTGGGAGATTTATTTTTTGTTTCTTTTTTTGAGGTAAAACTGAAGTTAGCTTTCAGCTTCCGAGCTCCTGTATTTTAAGCACTTTAACATCTACAGTGAAATATGAAGCCCTCAAGGAATTCCCTTTGTTATTCTTCCTACCTGCATAAATCCTTCTTCTGAGCAGATCTGTGCAGCTATTTGTCTTAAGCTTTCAATATCAATTTCCTGTTTCCACAACTAACAACATTCTTTGCACTTCTGTCTTTTATTGTGTTTTTCAATAATTTCCTTTTGGCTTCATCCCTAGATTACAAGACAATTATATCAGGTACCTGTTTCAACAATTATTGCAAATTTTCAAATGTGTCTGTTGTTAGTTCAGCTTTCAAAAGTGTCTAGTTCAGTGGTAGTAAAGTGGGATAACATGATTTTTTTTTTAATGCATTTTGTTTCTGTCATTTGCTCCTGGTGAATGACAGAATCAGTGATACTGGATCGATAGTCCTTCAGAAATTGTTCTCTGTTCTTCCATATTACTTCCTTTTAGCTTTTATAGTGACACATGTGAAAGCAAAGAGAAAAGTAATCATAGTAATTTCTGGTGCCAAATATAAACAGTATTCCTGCACCAATTGGAGTATTGAGTAATAATTGGAAAATAATTTCAGGCTGTTAGAGCTGTAATTATAAAGGTCTCTGGTGACCTGTGAGCACCTCCAGTTGCAATTGGATTGAATGAGAAAAAAAAAAAAAACAAACTTCTGAAGAAATTATTATGTTTGAAAATATGACTATTTTTTTAAAAATGATTTGGCTGTTTTGTTGAGTTTTCTATGTAATTACTGAGAAATTTATAAATAGCCATGCTTTAAAGTTGAGAACAGTTGGTCATAACTTTATTCTGAGGGTGCAAGACTTCATTCCAATTTTAGCTGTTTTGAACTGATGATCTAAATGAACTACAATGGTCTGTATTTTGAATTTAAAACCTTAAAATGGTTCTTACAGTGGAAGTTTTCAAAACGCCTCAGAAAAATAGGTCTCACTAGCAGTCAGTTACTTGTCCAACATCCTCTACACCTGACTTGAAATTTTAAAGACTGCAGTGTATACCATGGAGTTCCTTTGCACATGGCCAGGCAGCAATTAAGAAAGTGATGATAAGGACCAGGCTGAAAAAGTGTTATGACTTAATTATGCTATTTTCATAGTTCCTTTACATTGTTGTGATAACAAATTAATTAAATTCTTCAGGCTTGAAAATTCTTTTTAGAGCCTAAACCAATCCCAGCAAATGAATAACTTACTATTAAAAATGTTGATACTATACCAACAGGAAGAAGCAAAGTAGAATGTGAAGCCAGGGGTGTGTGATGCCTTTTTCCAGAAGTTGTCCATTTCAAATCAGTGACCCAAGACTGAAATGCTTTGTGAATCAAGAGTAGAGGCGCATGGTGTATATTTTATTTTAATTGCTCTAAAAATTCAGCATCACACCACAGCTTCCACAGTACACAAAGGCTAGGGAATAGTTAATGAAGTATGACTCATGTCAAACTACTGGAGGTGAACAGGATACTGTGGGGTCACCAGTCCTCTGCCTTTGGCTGGATTATTAGCTGCACTATTTAATGAATAGTAAGTGACACAAGGAAATGGCGCAAAAATTGTAGTAAAGTGACTCAGACAATTGTGGCCACGCATAATGACCAAGTTCTATTGAAAATTTAATAAAAATTATCTTTATACATTGAAGTCTTTTTCCAGCCACACGTTCAGGTAGCTTTCCCTTTGATGTCTGCTTCGCAGAAATAGAGATTATACTTGCCTTCTAAGGAGCTGATGGTCTCCTGTGTGGAGAGGATCTCAACATGGCATGGATCAACTTTAGATTCATCTGCTTTTTAGTCCTGGTAACAGAAAGAAAGTGATATTATTTGAGAGCCTCCAGTATGAGAATGACATATCTAAGACTAGCAATTGAATAAAATTTGAATAAGGTTTGTACAGTGTTTCATGTCTTCAAATTTTCTAGTGAAGCCAGAGAGAGCAGCTGCATACTCTGTAATTACATAGCAAGTAATAAGTTTTTTTAATTTTTTTTTTAGGAAGTGAAGAGATTTTCAATTATGAGTTAAAATTTATGACACACTATAATAACTGCTTAAACCTTTTACACAGAAGCTAGCAGTGCCAGCTCTTTGGGAGGGTGAGGTTAGCTCAGCAAATGTATTTTTCAGTTGCCTTAAAAATGACGGAGTAGCAATCACATGGGCTTTTTTTTGCATTCCAGCCCAGAACAGCTGGTTTAGCTCAGTAAATACATCTTTAATGAAATTACAACCTGCTTTTGTAAGTTGCATTTACAGGCACTGTCTGATTAGATGAATATTGTGCTAGAGATGAAAAGTGGTAACTGCACCAGCAGGAAGAGGTATTTGTTTTATGTGCCACCCACCCAATGAGAATGTAGGCACAAAAAACAAAAGTGATGCTTCGGAACAAAAATTGTGCATAGTTTACACAAAGTATATTGCTAAGTGCTAGGAGCTTGTAAGTTAAATGAAAGAGCAGTGACACACAGCAGTGAAAATCATAAATAGCACAATAAACTTTCTTATTTACTAGAGATTGGGAATATTAATTAAAAAATTATTTGAGGAAAAGCATTCTTAATGCATAGACTTAACTTATTCTAAGATATGTGTTAGCCCCAACAACAGAAGTCTGTGTAGATGTTAGTCTTGCTATGTTTTTAAAACTGGCCTCTTAGTGCCTGGGCAGAAATACTGTCTGTCACGCTTCTTATAGGTGTACATTTTCCGTAAATACTGTAATTTCTTTGCTTTCCTCCATGGCTTCTTGTAAGCTCAAAACTAAGTGTGATTGGTGAAGTTTTTAAAATATCTTACTGTCTTCCAGATGCAAATCTTTGAAGTAGATTTAAATGCAACCAACAGCAAACCTTATCCCAACAAACTCAGAAAAGTTAGGGTTGTTTAACAGGAGATCCAGAAAGAGCATGATAGCCAGGGATGTTCTGCATTTATATTTCTCTGTGATCACAGGATAAGGCCCTGTAAGCCACAGAGACATTAATTTTTTAAGAATAAACACAACACTATATAATCGTATTTATATTCTGTGGATGGAATACTGAGGTATTTAACTACAGCCTCCTCTATATACAACCAAGAGGAGAATGACCTTTCAATGAAATATGAGTTAATAACACTACAGCGCTGTGTGCTTTGGTCAAGTTAATCTCTGTGCAGATTGTAACAAAATGCAGTCTAATGTGTATTGAAAATTAATTAGAGTAAAGAGTGTGTTTTAGTAGTGTAATGGATATAATCTTTGGTTACATCAGCAAATTTCTCTTGCAATTAATAACAATTAATGGTTTTAAATAAAGGGTCAGGGAAAAAGGATGTTCTTCATATTAGCTGTATTGCATGTACTATTCATCACCTCTGGTTAGATCCAGTGTGATTTGCATCCCCATCTTTTGTTTTCTAAGCTAAAGCATCAAGGAGAGATTAAGTCCCTTTATGAGGAGCATAGGGAAGAGGATTGGATGTTCTTAATAGCTTGTCAAAAGGAGACAGCAAAAGAAAGAGGTTTAATATGCTATTTGTATTCTTACCTACATCTGGAGGGAGTAAAGGCAGTTTGCAGAGGATGTTGTTATCTTGGAACTAATGCAGCACATGATTGGCACAGGGAAAGCTGCAAAGCAGACAACTTGCAGAGAGTCCATGTAGCTTAACTGAGCACAGGCAGATTTCAGCAGAGTACAATGTAAGCATGTTTTCATCTGTTATGTTGAATCATTTGAGGAAACTGCTCCTGTAAAGCCAGATGTACCATTTAGAGCTACAGAGGTGATGAGAGGTAAAAGTGAGGCAGGGATTGGTTTGGTTTTCTTTATATAGCATTAAGATAAGATACTGCTGAGCTGGTGGAGTACCCCCTCTTGTTGTTCTTTTGGTTGAGTATCCCTCTTCTCTGATAAATACTTTGCCTATCAGTGATCTCTTCATGTTACCTAAGTGGAAAAATATTCCTTGCAGTTTTCTGAAGACTGTATCACAGAATCACAGAATTGTAGGGGGTCAAAGGGACCTCTGAAGATCATCTAGTACAACCCCCGCTGCTAGAGCAGGATCACCTAGAGCAGATCACACAGGAACACATTCATCCAGGTTTTGAATGTCTTCAGATGGAGATGCCACAGCCTCTCTGAGCAGCTTGTTCTAGTGCTCTGTTACCCTCACAGTACGAAGTATTTTCTTATGTTTAGGTTGAGCCAACTATTTACCAGTTTGTGACCGTTGCCCCCTGTCCTGTCACTAGACACCACTGAGAAGAGTCTGGCCCCATCCTCCTGACACCTGCCCTTTAGATATTTGTAAGCATTTATGAGAGTCCCCCTCAGCCTCCTCTTCTCCAAGCTAAACACACCCAGCTCCCTCAGCCTTTCCTCATATGGTAGGCGCTCCAGTGCCCTCATCATCCTAGTGTCCCTGTGCTGGACTCTTTCCAGTAGTTCCTTATCCCTCTTGAACTGGGGAGCCAAGAATTGGACACAGTACTCCATGTACTGGCCAAGTAAAAGTGTATATTGGAGTATTTTTTTACACTTTAAATCCCTCAAGGGATGCCATGGAATAAAGTCCTGTAAATGCATCATCCCACCATTACCCCAGAGGTCTACAGCCTAACCCAGTAGTTATCTGCCATTCAATTGTATGAAATACCAAATGCTGTAAGCAAAATTGTTAGATGTGTGGCCTTGATAGACTGAGCAGCAGCAAAATGGTTAATAACATTGACATTTAAATTGGCTTCATGTTAAGTGTCAGTTCTCTGGAGAAGAGCTATTGTTTCAGGCAATCTGTTTGCAGATGCATGAAGACAGTCTCCAGTTGCTTATATAAGGGTCAAGGTTGGGAAAATAGCTTTACAACTCCACGGACAGCAACCATAAAGGAATTGTGTCAACTAGCAGTCCTACCTATGAGTTTTCTCTTTATGCTATGCAAACCATTGGTAATCTCTGAAGTGACCACTGGCAGTGCACTTGAAACAGGATTGTCACAAGAGAACATTTTCTTTTTTATTCTCTTATTTAATATCCTAAAATTGTTACATTTCAGAGAACTAACGAAGTCACTAGCAGAGTTCTGAAAGTAAATTTAATGCCAGTAGTTGTAGCCTCAAATATGTATTGCTCTGAATTTTCTGCTCATAGAGGACTGCAGTAAATAAATGGTCTTGCAGGAAGGAGACTCAGAAAACGTAATGTAGAATTTCACTCAAAATACTCATTCTAGTGCTCAAATCTTTCTCTAGTATCAGAAAAACAGAGTATACTAAGTAAAAGGTAAGTAATCATATAGTTTATAGATTGTATTTATAAATTTCAGAATATTGAATAGCATTATTAATGCTACTGGAATGGCTGGCCTGCAGGGATTTCTTCTGCTTTAACATATTCCATCAATGCATGGGATACAAAAGTTATCTCACTTAAAAAGAAATAAACAAAAACTGTCAGTGAAAATGCTGCAAGGTAAAGTTTTAGCCCTAAGAACTATATTTCAGTTCCTGCTGGTAAGTCCTGTGCTGAGCATTACATAACTAATGTTATGTCCTTTTAAATAAATGACTTATAACTCAACTGTAATGTTGAAGACACTTTCATTAAAACATTAACATTACTTCATCTTTAATTACCACTTCAAGGTTGGTTACTGATTCAAAATACAGATTGGAAAATATATCCGTTTGTTCTCTGACAAGTTTATCGTAATCATTCATCATGCTTAAGGCAAATAAGAGACAGGCCAACACAAATTCTGTTTATTTCAAAGTACTCATCATCTGTGTGCATACTTTAAAAAAGATACATCAAGGCATATTTAGTGAGTGCAGGGTGCCAGTCTGGTCTCAGATCTTCTTAACTGTATTCCAGTCCTTGCAGTATCACTTCAACTTTTTAAAAACAGAAATGGACAAACTCAGTATTTTGCTTTTCCTTAAAATTAATTTCAATGGCATGTGCTGAACAGATAACCCTGAGAATCAAGAATGCTTTTCTGATGGATGAATTTATGACATAGGCATTAATAATACAAACCTCTCCAAGTGCCTGACAAAAGTGTCTCATCTGTGAGAGAAGGGACCGCTTCTGGTGATAGGAGGATAGGTCTCCATGCCAAGTAATTACGTGGACTCTTAGCTCATACTTCCACCAGCGTTCCAGTTTTTGAAATGTGGAGCTCTGTCTGGAACTAAAATCAAATCAGAAGCCCATTTTGGATAATTATCCTGTGGTAATTCCCTATGAGTGATTCTCTGTGCAAATAGAGATGTAGAGGTAAAAGACAGGGTGGGCATTAGTTTAGATAGAGTTTAGCAAGTCACTGACTCCCAAATGTGTTTTGTTCTTAACTTCTGTTTGTTTTCAAATTATTTCAAGAGAATAAAAAAGCAGTCTTGTTTTTTCTTTATTGGTCCTGTCCTGAGTATGTGGCTACTGATGTTGAGGGCCACTAGGTAATGTGCAGTCACATATGTATGTTTGCCTGTTAGAATAGTCCTGCATAGCATAAAGGTTCCAGAGAAGTTGGAAAATGCCGTTTCCTTGGACATGGATGTGTTTTCACAATGTTGGCCCAATTACTGTAACTGTTGTATACCTGTTTCCTGAGATTAGGCCATTTTATTGAATGCCTTGGTTTAAGGCACAGTACACCGTGGCTTCATGTTTTATATTATTGCAGTTGAGAGTACCCACTATATAGGAAATTACAAATAATCTACGGATCACAACCCATTAAAAATTTTAGACTAAATCAGAACCTGCTGTCCATATATTTGAAGAAAAACAAAATAGTGAATTAACCTGTATCAGTTAGCTCTTTTTCTGATTTGTCAATGAACCATTTTATATGACTGCTTGCACATATGCCTCACACAAAGAAATGCAAAGTAATGTCACATTTTCTTATACCTTTTTCTGGCATGAATGGCATAACCAAAGAATAAATGGGAATCTGGACACGTAGATGTGAGTGGCAGTCATCCTATCAGCACCTTGGGGATCGTGCCCTAGTTGCTCAATCTGTCATAGCTGTAAGCAGTGTATTAGAGCCACCTAGCAACAAGCAGCCTTGATTTCAGGGTACAACAGAGTCATTTGAGACCAGTGCACACAAACACATATATTCATACTCTCTCTGTCGCTGACCCAAGTTTTGCTAGGGAAGGAAAACCAGAGACTCAGAAAGCTGTCACTCATAGATTTGTGCTTCGTTCTTCTTCCACTTACCAATGCAGGGCATAGAAGTGAAAAAGCCCCAGCGTTTCTTGCAAGGGAGCTGGCAGTAGGGGTGGCTACATCACTGCTGGGAACAGAGGGTCTCTGTTCAGCTTCAGTCTCACAGGAGGCTGAAGCAGGTAATGAGCTCACACTTCTCCCTGCAGCTTCTCTCTGGCTCCCCCCACCTGGCACACAGAGTCTAGAAGCCAGTGAAAAGCTGTGGCACTATATTGGGAGCTGAAGTGCCAGCGCCACAAAAGAGAAGTGGAGACAGAAGCTTAAGCCTCCTTAACTGTTTCCTGTTTACTCTGATTTTGGCCAGTAGCATCTCTCTGTTTGGGCTCCATGATCATTGATGTTATGAGTAATCTTGAAGCTTTGTGCATGTTTTGCAAAACAGCCTGGCAAATGGGCAAATGAAAATAGAGCAAAGTAATTTCTGTGCCATCTCCAAAAAAAGCAAGCCTGCAAAGCCAATATACAAAGATTCTATTATATATTGGGTTTGATTTTTAAAATTATTTATTTACAGTCATGTTTTAGAAGAAAACAGGTACCTGGTATAAATCAACATGAATTTTTTTAGGCTGATGGCATCAGTTTGCAACAGTTACGATGTGCCTTTTTCTCTTTCTAACTCCTTTTAGCAAGAAACATGACTTTTTGAGCTGGTTTTGTTGAATTCAGTAGTGCATTCTCACAACATTAAAATACACTGGCTAAGCAAGGGCATCCTTATATTATCAGTTAGGCCTACTTGGATGTCTAGGAATGTAATGACTCCATTTGCAGACACAGTTTTTCTACCTGTGCATGTGAAAGACAAAGAGGTACATACATTTTTATGCATAGCTGCCTGCATGTTTTTGAAAACCTGGAAACCTAGGGGTTCTGTGAAGCACTCAGTAAAATGTGTATCGAATGCAAAAAAGCACATTGCTAAACCTCTCTAAATTCTGTCAAATCCTTCTTTTTTTTTTTTTTAATAACCATGGAAGATTGGTGGCTGATATGGTCAGATACACTTTTGAATGTGGGGAAAAAAATATAACTGTGACAAAACCAGTTTAATTGAAGATTATAAAGATTATATGAAGATTTTATTTCATTGAAGCATAGGTGCTTAAAGCCAATGCATGACTCTAACCCCAGTACATTAATTTGTGATACTTAAAAACAGTTAATGCATTTTGTTTTATTTGTTATTTGGTTGAGCAGATGGTAATGGTTTTGACACAATTCCGTTTTTTATTTTTCTTCTTTTCTTTTCTTGAAACAGACAAGGCTCTTTTTCCCACTTTGTCACAGCTGGTTACCAATCAATCTCAATTCACGGTACAGTGATGATAGCACATGTTGTTCAGGGGCCAAATCTGATTGGGTTGCATTTTCAGCAGTTTTTCATATTAAAAAAAAAATAGTGTCTGTATGGCAGTGACTGTCAGCACACTATTGTACAACTGTCATTAATCAAAACTAGCAACAATGAATGCATTCATATGTGCCAGAGACTGCCAGATTTCACTCAAAATCACCCAATTTCTATTAGAATTTCCTCACCAGCAGTGTTTTCTCATCTGCTTGTTGTTTCTCTATTTCTTTCTTCCTTCCCAGTCCCCTGGCCCCTGCTTCCTTCTTGGTTAATTAAAGGCAGACCTACTCCAGCTATTACTTGTAGAACAGAAATTATGTAATATAGTGCACAAAAGTGGCTGGTTTTCTTCTAAGCACCAGTTGTTTAAAAGACCTCTACCAGCTCAGTCTGATAGCTGAAGTCTAAGCTGAACTGAAATGTTAAGCACCTCCAAATGTTTAACAACGAGAAGTACTTAAAAACAGTTAGATGGCCATAAACATGTGAAACTGATGTTTGACACCCTATGTTTTTAGCTGAATGTTGGCATTAATTGGCTAGGAGTTGGCAATATTTAGGCAATATGTCAGAAGGTGTTTCTTGACACTGCACATATTTTGAAGGCATTGCCTTAATGCACTGGCCATGTCAAGGACTAACTTAACCAATACGCTTTGTTTTTCTGCCATTCCGTCATCAGTCCAGGCGTCTGGTAACCTCCCTCTGTGATTGGTATTAGCAGTCAGAGCGGACCTGATCTTGATTCCCAAGTGTTCAGTTGCACTAATCTAGTTGAGAGTGAACTCCAGAAATTCAGGTGTAAACATCTTGCTATGGCAATATGATGCTCTGGGATGTAGAGGAGACAAGACACTGTTCAAGACTGTGCAGGTGGATGCTTGAGAAACTGAGAACATATTGAGGCTCCTTGTTACTTCATGGTCCCTTTCTCATACAAGCTCCTTGTTCTTGCTGTGGATCAAGCTAAAAGCCAGTTTTCCTCCTTTCTCCTTCCTTCCTGCTTCATCTGTCAGAGCTCTTCACTGAACCATGGTGACTTCTGGGGACGATGTGGGTGGAACAGATGACTGAGGGGCAGTGTATCAATACTCCAGGACAGCAGATGGTTACAATGTCCCATGGGTCCCTCTGTGTGTGAATCTAATTGCTAGATGGAACATTCTGTGAGGGTGGTCCAAAAACCCAATATGGCCTTGTTGGAGGAGCAGACTGGGAGAGCTGGACCTCTCCTTGAAGTACTAGATAACTGGGCCATGATGTTTATACCACCCTCCATTTCACAACCCAAGTGGGAGATGATGGCTGCACCCTCGCTCTGCGTCCTGGCATGCCATGCAGCTGGCTTGTTTCCTCCAAAGCCTTTACACAATTTGCATGATTGGCAGGTGCAAGCATAAAGACTGCTGAAGCCTCCAAGGCAGCTGGCTGGCATGCCAGCACCAGCACATTGGTGAGATGAAGAGCCAGTCAGCTGCAGTCTGCAGCAGACTGAAGAGCCTGTCCCAGGCTGCCTACAGCCCAGTTCAAGCAACCGCTAAGTCACATACAGTCTTGCTGCTTGTCTGTTTTTATCTCAGCAGCAGTTAGTGAACCACAGGGATGTCATTTGTCCTAAAATAAAAACAGAAGAAAAAGAAGCAATAAAATAAATGGCTAATTGTTTCCCAGCTTTATAAGTATTATTTCTAGATCCAACTCATATTTATATTACAACCGATCTTACAGGATCTGAATACAACTTTATATTTTTAGTCCCCTAGAGCTGGCCTCATGTCAAGAAAATAAGCATTTTTCTTGTCTGCAACTCTGTGGTCGCCAAAGACAAGTAACTGCTCCATCATTGTGGGATACTGTTGTCATATTCTTGAGATTTTTAAGGGAAACAATTTGCCTTTTCTCTCTTATGAAAACAGTGATTTCTAGTGACTAGTGCAGCACAGCATGCAAAATGACATAATTTGTGAGCAGTCGAGAAGAAATGTTCCTCAACTGCATATGGCTGTTGAATGTAGTTACAATAGGTCTACACTGCTCCAGAAACTGCATATTAAGTTCTCTAGCATCATAACTTCCCCCTACCTGCCACAATGGTACTACACTAGCAAAAAAAAAAAAAGTCCCTAAAAGTTTCTGAAGTCATGGCATCTACTTATTCTACCCCTTGACGTATGTCTTAGTCATTTGTTAAACCTGACATACTGCATATATATATAATTAAGTGTAAGTCCTAATGAAGTATTTTATTTGTTTATGTTTAACAGAATGGTTAGCCTCAATTTGGTCTTTTTAAAATTTATTGTTTGCTAATTAATGGAATGGACTTACTGTATATAGAATGAAGCTAAGTTGTATTGTAGTGAGTGTGAAAAGATGTCTTAACATCTCTTTATTCTTGGAATTGCTACTAATGCTCTAACTGATGCTGTGAGCTTTAATTACACATAACAGAACCTTAAATGTTCCAACATATAGGATCCTTTGAGTTAAGTTGCTTTAAAGTCTGCTAGCCTACAGTGCACTCTATGCAGGTCTATATTACAGGAACCAATAGCGATGTATGTTATGTACACAGAAATTAATGTTTAAGATTAACAAAGCATTAAAAAATGCTCATAGAGCCTCACAACATTCCTGTAACTCATTGCATTGCATTCTTATTCACCAAAACATTTAAGGGTGCTCTTCCATGTGATTTCAATGTTTGCTGAACAAGTCTTCAGGGTCTTTAATGTATAACAAAGAGAATGTAAATTAGTTATCTGAAGTTATGTCATGAGTGTGTGTACAGTGAGAAGAGTATTGACATCTCCCAAAGTCTCAATCTTTCTTTAGTTTCATCTTCCTATTTCACTATTTGATACGTAAGCATCTGAAGCTAAGTCTAGATTCAAGGTGACTTAAGGTATCATGGGATTATTACATCTTCTTACATCTAGAAGAATTGTTGTTGAAAGTAATTTTACAAGAGAGTATTTCAAGAGTAAAATATCATGCTGAAAACAAGAGTTTTCCTGATTGGGGGAGCCAAAGAAATTTCACACAAGATAAATTCTCCCATTGATTGTAATGAGCTTTGAATGAGAGCCTAAAATAGTTTGCTAAGCATGACTTCTGCAGGATAATAACAATTTAACTGAAAATATTTTTCTAAGTGTAAGTATTCTAAATGCCTTGAGAATGAGTGTTCACTGCATGCTGAAGTACTTTGTATTATTTCAAGATCTATACATCCTCATGGTTTTAGAATTATTACTGTAGTAGAAACAAAGACATGGACAAAGCATAATTGAATTGTTTCTAATTTCTTTTAAGAAAGAAAAAACTCTTAATGAATCATTTTGTAGTATTTCTGTGTAACTGATAAATCTCCTTTAATGTGCCTCTTCAATAAATGTCACCTTCTAGAGCTTAACTATATTTTTTATTGTTTGCAATTGTGTACTGTCACATTCTACCAACATGCTCACAATTTCCCTAAAGGGTTGCTGCTGTAGAGAAAAACTATATAGAAAGGGAAAATCAGCAAAAGGTAAAATCTGTAGCTCACATAGTTAAAGGCATGATAAACCTGAGCTGTCATGTATTGATAACTGATGTCTGATAGCTTAATTTTATCTTATTGCTCTAGATCAAGGACAAAGTGAATGGTATTATTAATAAAGCCCCAATACTGAATGAACATAGCAATACTAATTTCATGTAAAGTTTCTAACTAATTCAGAGTGCAATAAAAATGTCATGAAGATTAATGCTTGGTGGAATTATCTAATGCTAGATAATAATTTATCTTCCAAAGTTGGCTCCAAGATAGATTCAGACTGGCATATTCCAGGTGAGACTTTTCATTCATTTCTGTTGTCTACAGAAAGAATTTTCATTCTTTGTCTGTAATGCAGGTATGACATCAAAGATGACTACACTTTGCGCATTAAGAAGGCCATGAGCACAGATGAGGGAACCTACACATGCATTGCTGAGAATCGAGTTGGAAAAGTGGAAGCCTCTGCTACCCTCACTGTGCGAGGTCAGTGTTCCTATGGAGAGAGGGCCTGTGTCCTGTATGGATAAATTTCTTTCTGATGAAATGGACCACATCCTTACCTGGCATTGTCTGGGTTTCACATAACCGTTGCAAGTGCTGCATTGACTTACAACACAGGTGAAATCCTGGTCCTGTTGATATCTTAGGCAAAATGTTATTTGACTTCAGTAGGATACGATATCCCTGCATTTAAAGAGATGTTCCAGTGCTTTTGTATTGAAGAACAGATGCATAAGCAAACACTATGTAACCATGGGCATGGACTTTAATATGTAAGCCATCAGTTTAGGCTATTATTTGTGTTCCTTTCTCTAATAAGTATAAGGGGTATAATAAGTAACTGTGTTTATTAATGCCAAACGTCATGCAGATAGTATTATTATGTGATTAGCTCTGTCATAGTTGAACTCTCTACCATTACTCTTTATCTGAAAGATAAACCCTAGCCAAAGGAAAAAGAAAATCCCATTTAAATTTTCTAAGTATTACAAGGTAAAGACTAACATATTCTCTCTCCTGAAATACTATTGGTCTCTAGTATCCATTCAGTGTTTATGTGCTGCTGTTTGATGTGGTAAGGAGGTCTTAAGACCAGTAGAGTAATGAGTTGCCAAAGTGTCTTTTGTGACAGTAGATACAGACATACTAAAGAATATGGGGACAGAAAAAGTTTGTAGACTAATATTTCCATATGAGTAAATAGAATATAATAGTTATTACTTCATTCAAAAGATAAGCAGCAATTTGGCACATTGGATATCATGAAGACACTATTTCACAGTTTAGTGGTGCGTGCTGACGGTTTGCGGTAGAGCTGTGAAAGGTTAATAAAAACATTTTTAGCTTTTTCTGTTCTCCTCTTTTCATACACATTAAATCAAATGTTCAAAGTCTCAATGGATTGCTTTATTAGAACTGGGGTCAACTGACCCAAGAGGCCAGGTTCCATTTCCATCCATTTAATGCATGGACACAGCTCAGTTTAATTTGCTGAATTCAAAGGGAAAAAAAGCACTGAATGGCTTTGTGGTGGGGTGAGATGTTAGTATGTAACAGAGAGTATTGTGATTATCTAATATGATCTCAATGTTCACTTTAGATAATAAGTGGTAATGCAGCTCTTCCCATTTTAAGCTGAAGAAATAAGTTTACTTGCTACATGCTTCTGCAAGAGATTGTTCTTCCATTTTGTAACATGAGAAAAATAGTCACTACAGTGAACTCTCAGAAATAATTGTAACTCTGTTCCTTTGTCACAGGCAGAATCATGGTAACCAATAAATCTGGCAACCAATCTGATAGCCTTTAAACACTCCCAGAACTGTGTCCATTGTATACTTTACTGGAGCAAGCCTTTCAGATTTACTATCCAGACTTGTGATATAAACAATAGCTAGAACCGAGCGAAAAATCCTTTGAAATCACTGAGGCTTGAACCTGATGAAATTAAGGTGAAAAAAACCAGAGGAAATATATAATTTAATCAATTTTTCCTACAGTAAAAGCAAGTTTTCATTATCTTGGGTATTTTCTCCCTGTGGGTTTGTCATTTACAGTCAAATACACAATGTTTATCCAACACAAAGGAAGCCACGATATTATAAGCATATTAAATGTTCAGGACATGACAGAAAATGAGAAAAGCCAAGAAATTAAATGGAGAAGGCTATTACACTGAATTTTCTGAAAATAAAGGACAGGGCAAACTCCAGCTGACTTTAAAGGGATCATGAACAATGGTCTTTTTAATTAAAGGACGCCTTAATTGTGAATCCCTAAACTTTTGCCAGTTTTGTCGGAAACTGCTTTTACTGTAACCACTTGTCATGTAAAGGAGCAAAACCACATAGCATTTCAAAATTTACTTTCAGGCTGCCTTGATCCTTGCAGGTGTTGTGTAGTTAACAGCTGCAAACCTTGCAACAACAGCATAATCCTGAGCTCCCTCATTCATGGCTTCATCTTCTCAAAGTAGGGAATGAGGACGCCATCAGGAAATTTGTGTTACACTGTCACAAACAACAGCATAATTTTATTTCTGTGACTCAAACTTCATGCCCTCTCTTGAAAAGATGCATATCACTCTTATTCCTCATCCCTCTGCAGAAGAAGGAATATGTCCATAATCCTAGAAGCCAGAAAGGCTTCAAATAGATGGTGGGTGAGAAAGGGCAGCAGGCTTGAAACAGTTAAATAAAGTGGGTATGCCAAAGTAAGGATAAAGCCATAGAAAGTTTGAGAACTGAGAAGGTCCCTGCATGCTATGTTTCTTCTGGGTCTGCTTATGTCACATTTGACCCTGGCCTGTACATAAGCTTATAGAGCTGGTTAACTTCTTGGGCAAAAAAAGAAAAAGAAAAAAATTGTGCTGTTGCTCAGAAATGTGTAACTTCTTCTGCTACTAAAACAAGGGAAGTTTTGCCTACAAGATGGAACTTCAAGTCAATTTTATGTCCAAATTTTCAGCTCTTCTGAAAGACGATGTCTGTATTTTATTAACAGAGGGACTGACAGCCCTCTTCCCCAGCACAGGTATAATGAAGGGCTGTTGCTATAATCAAGAAATCACTTGTTGTAGCAGCAGCTTTCAGTCTTGATATCAAACTGAAACAGTATTAACCTGTCGATCATTTAGCAGCAATTTTTTTAGGAAGTAGAAGTTATCAGAGCAGTAATTTGGGAGGTTCTGGGTTGAAATCCCTGCGGCCATTTCAGCCTATTTGTTATATTTTTATCACAACTGTCAGTAAGGAAAAACCAGTGTGCTGTAAGCTTTCATGCCCGGTATTAAATGAGAAAAGGTGTCCCAGGCTTTCCGTAGCCCTTACTGCTGTACTGACTGGTCATGCTTAAAATTCAATTGGTATTTGACTTGGAAAGCCAACGCCTTGCATCTACTGGCATGGCATTTGGCAGTCTGCAGCTTAAATTGTTGTGTTTATTGGGATCTAAAAGTTTGTGCTAATGCAATGTAATTTTTCTTTTATCAGGTATTAACAATAATACTTGATGATGGCATGCGAAGATAATAAAAACGTTTCTCAGAGAATGGTTCCAGTCAGCTTGTTCAGATGCTATGCTCAAGTACATGTGATAATAGTGGCACGTGACTAAACAATATAAAGAGTAAACGTTTTATTTAGGCTGTCATTTGAGGGGTTAGCAATCATGGTAGTATCCATAGTGGAAGGTAACATTACACGTCATGCATTCTGACAGATATTCTTTTCTTTTTTTAATTTCTTTTTTATGTTCTCACTACACCATTGTAATGTCAACAGCTCGCCCCGTTGGTAAGTAACCATCCTTCTATCCATTTTAGCATGGCTTCATGCAATGCTTCATCTTTCATTTGCAACAGCATTTAACTGGCTCAAATTAGCAGCCAGTGCTTAATAGCTTTAACTGTCTAACACCAGGCAAGCGTTTTTGACTGACAAAAGTGCTATTTCTGAACTTTGTGTTTCCTGCTGTGTCATGTATAAATGCATTTGCCAGATCACCAACAAATACCAATTAGTAAAACAGAGTGGGTGTGGTCATACTGAGCCAAAATCACTCCTTCAGATGTTTTTAACAGTCTATTGAAGGGCCTGGTATAAAAGCCATTGAAATCAACAGAAAGGGTTGTATTGACTTCGGTGAGCTTCTACCAGGCCCTAAATGATCAGCTCATTACGCTTTTATTGGATATCAGTAAAAGCACAGGCTTTGCATGTCCTGTCTTTTTTGTATCTTTCGAAGAGTTTTGAACTGAAGTAGTCCTGAAATTGAAGAGGGGATGGAGTAGATTTCCGTGCTTGTTAAGAAAGTTCATCATTGATTTTTGCCCTTCGGTTATGTTGGAGTGCATTTTGGAATGCACTGTATAGGATGAAAAGTGTCCAGAGAAAGACAATCTCTGGATTTTCAATTCCCACACTGAAAATTTAATTTTTTTCCCATGCCTTTGAAATTAATTCTGAAAATTTATAAAAATCAAACTGACCATAATGGAAAATCTGTAAATGTCAGTAGCTGAAATTCACTTTTGGTCTTCAGAAATACCCTGAACATATTATTTAATTTTCTTTCACGGATTTTTACTCTGTCCTATATGGGTTTTCTAAATAATGTAACCGGTTGCACTGCTCCTCTGACTTTTGTAGTTTGTGTTTAGATGTATTTTTTAGGATAATAATATGGTTCCTCTGATTATTTTGGATTAGTACGAAAATTCAGAACTGGTGTTTATGGACATTGCTGAGGGATTTAGTCTTTATTTTGTCAAAACTTTTGTTAGATATGTGCTTGACTAAAGTTTGTGAGTTTGAGATTGTCTCAGCTCTTCACTGTTACAATTTTGGAGGAAGAAAGGATGGAATAATTTAAAGATAAAATCCAGGTTAGACCTCTCTTTCCAGAGCTAAGGCGATCTCACACTTACTTAGCTTCATTGAGCTAGCAAACATAGATCCAAGCTAAGTACCTCCTCAGGCACAGCATGGCTTCTGCACACCTGGAGAATTCCCTGTGCAGAATGGAAATCCACTGTTCTCCATTTGGGATTTTGATAGCAAGCTTTAAACCCCAGTCACTACTGTATTACTTGGGCATTACGCTGGTTCTCAAAAAATTAATCCCAGGAGTTGTAACTGTAAAACTGGAGTAAACTTGTAAGAAAATATTCCTTTGCTTAGAAAATGTAGCAGGAATTTGATATGCTTCTAATGTAAGTCTCTTATATTAGAGAGAGAGGGGCTTATGGCTGCTTCATCACTAAGAAAATGCTACAAGATTGAAGTATTTTATTTCTAGGTATTTTTTCTCACTTTGCTCACTCTTAAAAGAAAGGCAAGGAAAAACTCCACAAAGTAAAGACTGTTTCAGGCTGTGTGAAAGCCTCACAAGAAAATGATAGGTTTCAGCAGTGTTCATGGTGTCTCATTTTAGAACACTGATTCTTTTTAAGGACTTCTCAGGCCACTGAGTCATCCATTATTCCATCTCCAGAGCTTATACAGAAGCTCTTGGTCTCAAGTTACTTTATGTCCAAGTATATGATCACCTTGCATGACCATTCTGTGGTCAATTTTACATATTACTCGCCTACACTGTTTAATTTTGTTGCAAGTGAACATCTGATACAAAGAAAATTATTCTTTTACCCGATTTATTTAGGAACTGTAAATTAGAATGGTTGACCTTAAAATAATTATTGTTTGAGTGTATGATCTTTATAAAATCATTTGATTTAATGGCTATATATTTGTGAACTATGAAAAGATTGTTAAGTAAATAATCCCAGCTCCAAAGATATTTATCATATAGAACTCCCGTACTTATGTGTATGTGGTGAATGCTGTCTATAAGCAGATCAGTTTCTTTAGATCACTTTTATCTGATCCTGTACCTATGCAAAAGGCCATGCTGCCCTTATTGTGGTGTATACCTTTTTTATTTGTTTTTTAAGGACCTGAAATGAAACTGATTTCTACAGTTCGTATCTCTGTTTCATTCAAAAGTAGGCAAAGCAGGCAGCTACCTATCCTGGTTTTTAAAAATTTAAAGCCCAGTAAGGCAAAACAAAGTAACTTCCCTCTCTACTGCCAGTTCCTCACCAAGAGGCCCAAGTGATCTTCTGTTAAAATTGTCATTTGACGAGAATAGTGAGTCAAATCTTGTAGCATTTTTTTTTGTTCAGGAACTTAACAGGAATACAGAGCAAAAATACCTCTCCTTACAGAAAGGAAGCTGAAGTAAACACTGCTTAATATTCATCTCTGGGTTCCCAGTATGTGGCACAGAATAAGGGTTCAATACATATTTGGTAAATGGAGCTGAAGAGCCTGTATGTTTATAA